>JAODAL010006625.1:0-131757 GCA_025379985.1 Phyllomedusa bahiana
GCCTGACGGGGCCAAAAGGCTCTAGTATGATACATGTCCCTTGGTTGATATACAGTAATAATTGATCCAGTAGAAGAATAAGAGGACAAACCAATTTCCGTTCACTAGTACTTGGAGACTTGTAGGCAAAATCAGTGTTGTACCTAGGGTATGTAAATTCCATAGAGGCCAGGTGTGTAGCTATAAGGGGTGCAGAGGTAGCAATTGCTACTGGGCCCTGGAGCCTTAGGGGCCCCATAGGCCCCTCTACCACATAAGGAGATACCAGTTTTATAAATTGCACATTTGTATGGATTTTGCACTGGGGCCCCAGAGCTTTAAGTTATGCCTCTGATTGGGGCCCAAAGTGGTAGGGGGACTGCCACTGAACTAATTCTTTGCTTGCTTTGATACAGACAAGGGGAAGCTCTCTCCATACAAATTTATACAGCTGCTACTTGATTCACTATGAGCTACATAAGTCAATATACATACATATACTATACATGGTGGAGATCTCAGTAAGGGGCACAATGATTTTTACAGTGAACTAAGAATCTTAAAGTTTTTTTCATGTATGATAGATAGCATAAATGCTTCTTTGGAGGTTTCCATGTATTGTATAGCCCTTTTAGCAGATGGTGTGCCACTGGTATTGGAGTGCGTGTATTACATATGCCGCAGTGGCACCCAGGTTCACATTGTGTTTTTCAGAAATGTTTTTTTGTGCAGAACTATACGTTGCATTTGGCATATATTGCTTTTAAACTATATAGGGAGGAATGGATATCTCCATTTTGGTCTCTTGCACCCCACCCACTTCCACAGGTTGTTATATCAGTGCAGTATGCTTGCAGGGATGGTGCTTTTTTTATTTTTCTCTCTGGATTGTGGAGGTCGGTTGACCCTATGGGAAGTCTGTTGACTCTAGTGAGAGGTAAGAATACAGTAGGACCACCCGCCTTGAGATCCCATTGTAAGCCGGGGGTGGCTTAAGCATTTTTTTATCAAAACGTGTGAACTAAGAATCTCAAAGTTTTTTCATGTATTGTAGATAGCAATGATTTTTACATTCCCCCTGGACAAGATATAGATACAGTTCCCATATGAGGCAAAGTTTATAGACTAGTATAAATTATTCTTGACAATCTTTTCAATAAGAAATCTGGGAGATTTTAACCTCGCCCCCGGAAATGCACCCGATCCACGTGGAAATGCCACCTCCACCCCCTCCCCTGATCCTAACCCTACTCCTTTTTGCCTTCTTAAACAAAACAAAACAAACAATAAAATGAAGGTTGGCATCAATGGTATAAATGGGCAGTAATTTTAAAACAAAACTATTGTCCATTGGGTAGGATTAAAATTGAAATTCCCGATAGCAGTTGACCCATTCTAATATCAGACCAAACTACAACAGTAAAAATGACCCCCCCTAATGGCCCTTTCTTGTATTTCAGAGTCTCAAAGAGGAACAGCCCCGAATCGGAAGGAAACGAAATGAACATTTACTCTATGAAGACTTTCAACATTATGTGGTTTTGTTTTCAAACTAAAGAAAATGAGAGATTTTTTGAAATTCTAAATTAAGTTTGGCTTTAGTAAATCACATGGAGCAATGTTTGCACACCATGTATGGTACGGATCACAGAGCACTGAGTTTTTGTTTTACAGGAAATGTTTAGTTATGTAGAAACCAAAAAAAATAAAAATATATTTTCCCTTCTTCTCTCTCCTCATGTTGTATGTGTCCCAAGTGATGAGCCATTTCTTCCCCTTTCCTTCTCATAAACCTCAGATGAAAGTTATCTCTGCTTGTTAGGCAACCAGCTGCAGCATAAGCCCTCCCCCACATAATAGACCAGGTACATTAGTCTTCCGTGAAGCTCTGCTCCAATCAGGGCCATCTTTTCCATTGGACACACTAGACAGTTGCCCGGGGGCCCCACAAGTATAGGGTCCCCAAGTGGTATATATATTTCCCAGGAATACAAGAAACATACCCTGGATCCCTTGGTTGGCTTTGCTAATTTAACTGTTTGTGTGTTTTTAGGACGTGCAAAGAGTTAAAAACCGAGGTGGAGAAGGGAGCCAAAGGCTTCCTGCCCTGCCAAATAATCTTGTAAGCTGCAGGTGTCCAGGCATAAGTGGCGTGATAATATGGGTGTGCATGCAGGGTGGGGGATTTGTGGCATGGCCAAGTGTGATGTCATGTATTTGGGCAGGGCCCACTGTGCCCAGGGGCCCATAATTCTGTTAAGATGGCTCTGGCTCCAGTCGTACAGATCAGAAAGGCATAAACCTTTGGGTTCTCTGCTAGAGTCCTCCTTGTAGCCATTGTTTTAATACCATGTCTCTTTAGCTCTTAACAGAGATGCGCTGGAATTAGCAAAAGATGAAAACAATTGTAGAAGCAGCATCACTGATTTGAAGTTTTACATAAGTAATATCTCAGTCTCTGATGTCATTGGTTTGAAAAATCTACATTCAGCATGCCCTTCATACACCCCCATCCTCTGCAGCCAAAAAGTAATGGTGTATTACTAGTCAATCACTGTATAATCAGTGGAATTCTGACCACTGACCCTCATCAACCGTGAGAAAGAATGGGCTCCACCACCAATTTAGTGCTGTGGCATACTCACTGTTTTTCCCAGCTTAGGTGGACTAAGGGTATGTTCACACGGCATTATTTCGGCACGTATTTGCGCTCTTATTCACGCCGCAATTACGGTAATCCACAGTTCTCATAGAGAATTATGGATTATGCCTCTTCTCCCCGATCATATTGTACGCACGGGGAGATAAGTGACATGTTAATTAATGAATGTCAATGGGACCGGCGGGCTGCCCCCCCCCCCATGCCGCGGGAGTAAGCGCGTATTAGCGCGAGCTCCCGAAAGACACTATGTACATCGTGTGAACATACCCTAACAAGCACCCGACTGAGCAGATTACCTACACATGGGATCTCTAGATGTCAATGCACTGTATTTAGAAAACTCACTTTAAATACCATTTTAGGGCATTGTTAAATTAGGTCATCCCTTATTTGAGATCTCTATTTAGAGGAGCCATTAAGTTTCTATATGACATTGAAGCAAATTTTCTAGAAGTGTTCTCTGGTTCAGTATTACTACTTTACATAATTTTCCTTTCCTTAAAGGGGTTGTGCCACTTTCCACTGGATAGGGGATAAATCTCTGATCTCTTGGGGTTAGACATTGATAAAATGAGGTTCCAGAGTTCTGTGTCCTTCCTTTATTCAAAGTCTATAAGTGTGAAGCGGATAGTAGTGTACTCGGCTATTTCTGTTGGTCCCACAGACCTAGAACCGAGCAGCAGTGCCCATGTTCGACCACTGAACCTGTTCAAAGACTCAGATGGTGAATTTGGGGCTTTTATTTTGGTGATTGGTGGGGGTCCCAGTAATGGTACCAGACACTTATCACCTATATGTAAGTAAGTGATAAATGTCAACAGTGTTGGACTGGGGTGCCTAGGGCCCACCAGAGAAGTTGATTTTAGTGGCAAACTTTTCCTCGCTGTCTCCACCACCTGTATGGTGCCCCTGCCCGGTCTCACTTTAGCTTATACAGACTGGTGTGATAACATCATCACACTAACCTGTAATCATGTTGGGACGCTGGGGCTTCTGAGTCTCCCTCCCTAGTTGCAGCTCAACACTGGGTGATAAACATAAAAGATCTAAAGATATATGTCCCTCGCCCAAATGATATATATACATATGTATGTTTGTGTATGTATGAGTATGTATGTGTATATATATATATATATATATATATATATATATATCACAAAATTCTAAGCATAAAACCACTACATAATGGTTATACAATTGCCAAATAATATCACTACACAAATTCAGCATCGAAGGGCTACCACCAATATATTACACTAAGACCATATACCACCACACCATAACCACATATCACCACCACAACATGACCGCATACTAACTGAATAATACCACCACATATCACAACCACATAGTGAGTGAATAATACACAATAATACCATTACTGAACATAAACCATTACACTACGACCAATATTACTATATTACAGTAACCATACAGGGGTAGTTACAAGTTGTAGGCATGCGTTCTGCACACATACAGTATCAGTGATTACAGTACATTTACATGCAGGAACTCACTGGAGACGTCTTCTCTGATGAGTTTTTCTCTTCACTGACGAATTATCCTCTCTCCCTTTTCTTCTCCATCTGGTCCAGACCTCCATGACTCGTCCCTGCAGAATTTAAGACACAGACATCTTAGACTCCTCACTTTTCCAGCACTTCTCTACCATTACAAAACTCCGCACAAACTCCCCATCCATAGTGACCCCAATTGTAATAATGACCCCTTAGTGCCCCAAAAAATAAAAGAGCTCCCGTTTGTGTACCAAATTTTCATCTTCTTTTTTATCCATATAGTTGGTAAGTAAACCCCCAATATGGTTTGTAGGCACACCACTAAAACTAGGTAGGCAGATAGGTAAGCTTCCTTCTAAGCAGGTATACTGACCCCTGTTAGGTAGATACAAGGTATAGCTCCTTTAGGTAGATATGTAGAGCACCTGTGAGTAGGTAGACCCCCTGTAGGTATATAAAGCACCCTGTATGTATATATGCCCTTTGAAGGTGTATACAGCCCTTTGTAGGAATATAGAGGCCTCTGTAGGTATACAGCCCATTGTAGGTATACATGCCCACAGTAGATACATATGCTTCCTGTAGGTAAATGCATTCCCCCTGTAGCCATATACAGCCCCCTTTTGGTATATACATGCCCCCTTTAGCCATATACTTTCCCTTGTAGCTGTATACTGCACCCTGTAGGTATATACCTGCACCCTGTAGCCATATACTGACTCCTGTAGGTATATACACTGCCCCCTGTAGGAATATACATAATCCATGTTGCCATATACAGTCCCCTGTATGTATATAAATGCTCCCTTTAGCCATATATTGCTCCCTGTAGCCGTATACAGCCCCCTGTAGGTATATACATACCCTCTTTAGCCGTATACATGCACTCTGTAGCCACATACAGCCCTCTGTAGGTATACACATGCCCCCTGTAGCCATATTCATGCCCCCTATATCCCTGTATATTGCCCCCTGTTCAAAAAAAGTTACTCACTTCTACTCTCCTTGTTTCCCCGCTGAGCAGGTCATACCTGGAGTTTGTGTCCGGTGTGGGGGTATGACGGCATCACACTGCTTACGTCGAGGCGCAGGCAACCGGCGTCTCCAAGGCCAAGGACCCTGCGCTGCTTACTACCATGGGGCGTAGGCCTCAGGGCCTACTGCCAGGGAGCTCAGGACTTGTGACTCTGGGTGCTTTTTTTCGCAAACAGGTAGGGGTGCCCAGTGAGCAGACGTTTATAATCTGTCCTGAGGATAGATGAAAAATGTCAGTAGTGGTGCAAACCCCTTTAATGCAAGACATCAATAAACTTAACACCCACAGACATTACCAAACTGAACATCCCAGCACGTCACCAAACTAAACACTCATAAACATCAAACAAACCATTCAAAGACACCATCAAAATGAACATCCAAAGACTTTACCAAACTGAGCATCCAAAAATATCCACAACTTGGGATGAGGGTACTCTGCTGGCCCCAGAACTTTGGTGACCTAAGCTGACTAGCTGAGGTCAGTAACAGAGATGAGGCAGATCTGGGATAAGGTACAGTGTAGTAAGACTTGTACATTTGTTAGACAAGCTCAGGTTGGGCTCCCAAATTTTTTACTGAAAATTACAAACCCCCTGATGGACCTGTTAAAGTCAAGGGAGACCAACTGGATGTTGCAGGACAATGGATTTATTAGGCATCATAGATTCCATAGTAAGCAGAAGTCATGATAGTGGTGTCAACATAGCCTAAAGCTTCTTAAGCCTTTTGGACGCTTCAGGATGACTCATTGACTATAAAGGACCAGTCATGCATTCTCCAGAGGAAACCAACAGAGCTTGAGAGCATATCACAAGGATATGCCTTCAAAGTCTGATAGGTGCAGGTCCCACCTCTCGAGAACAGGCCCCCAAAAGCTCAGAATGGAGAGTCTTTCATGCTTGCACATAGTTCTTCATTCTGTTCTATGGGAGTCCCCAGTACAAGTGGGCAGTGTGTTCGGTTGTCCTCAGAAATACTATAGAATAGAATGGAGAGTCATGCGCAAGTGTGACCAGCTCTTCCTTCTCAGCTTTCGAGGACCTGTTCCAGAGTTAGGTGCAGGTCCCAGAGGTGATATGCCATTGGACTCTGGTAGGAACACCACTTTCATTTGAGCATCCGATAACTGTGAAAAGTTATTAAAATATTTCTCTACATTATAAAGGCTGTAATATACGAGTCGTGGAATTAAGGTGCACGATGTGGACCTTTTAAAATTGTAGTACAATGCACAGAGTGGTGATAAAAAGCAGCGAGTTACTGCGGGATCTCAACAACTGCAAATTATCCCCCCCAAAAAAGTTTGTGTTTTGCTCAGCTCAGCAAAGCCATCAAGGACAGGAAGTCGATGTATCTTTCTGGATAAGCAGATTGACAGACGATAACTTTGTTGAAGGGGAAAACTCAATTATACGGGACGGCTTCTACATAATTGGCAGAAAGTTTTCGTTATGCATGAACACCTCCAATCAATAGGAACATGGGGCCTTGGCCTGACATCATGTCTATGCTGGAAATCCTCTTTGTATTCATAGTTCCACGTTTCAGCAGGACCTTGAAGCCTTCTACTATAATAACATGCCCTATGACACTGACATACACCAAAGCTTGCCCCACCTAGGTCCATGCTGCCTCTTCACAAATGAGCCCATGATATTCATTCATGTCGGTCTGAAAGGGTGCACAGTCCTTGACAGAAGAAACAATGGGATGAAGACAAAAGGCGCGTGACCCTGACCCACTCGCTGCATGACACAGTTATCTGTTTTCTTGTTAAAGTTAGTCCAAAAAAAACAACTAAAAACTTTAGAGATGAGGGGTTTAGACACGTATATATTGTCAAGAGAGAACGACCAATGGAGCAATACAGAGATATTTTCATGTGTCCCCGTTCATAGCAATATGATAACAAATTGGCAAAATAAATGTGTTTCATGCATTAACGTATGAATGTGACATGATGAACCTGAATATCCTACTGTCTGACCATCCCAGCATTTGATATACACTTTATCATCTACATATCAGCATTTACATATGGTGGAAGTTATGCTTTAGTGTTTTGTTTCACATTTTATTCCTGTATTTGGGTAGATCTGGAACGAATTGGTAGAGGGACAGCCACAAACGATGAAGACCCAGTGGCCTCTTCTGCCTTACCTAAGAGATGATCTCAAAAAATTGTAATTAGTGTTGATCGAACTGTTCGAGAAAAGTTAAGTTCGAGTTGAACATTTCGATTTCTCGAACTCGAACCGAACATTTTACTGTTCGTTCAAGTAATGTTCGAGTTCGACATGGCATTTTCATTTTCAGCGGCTTTCTGCACTTTAGGCGGCCACCAATCCCCTTTTGCATTTTTTGGGGCCTCCAATCCCCCCTTTCTCACTTATGGGGGGCCATCCTCCCTTTCTGCACTTTTGGCGGCTACCAAAATCATGCAGAGCACAGAGAAGTTTTAAAAACCCTTTATCGTTGAGGTGAGGGCCCCCCTGGTGTAAAATACATCCCATGTTATATATTCAGTGTTTCCCGTATTGTTTGTGAACGCTTTTTTCAGCTCACTCTTGTACTGTACAGACTGTCTTGTTATTTACATGATTTCATTTTCCTCTCCATAACTGTTATTGGCACCCTTGCCAGTTACCTGTGCCTTTTCCCAAAAATCCCGTGTCTTCTTATTGTCAAAGGGGTTTTTGGGGGCCCCCTTAGGATGCGGGCCCCCAGTATTGGTGCTCCCGCTGTACCCCTTAAATATGCCTCTCCCGGGAAAACCTCCAGTTCCCCATACGGTGTTCTTGCTGCCACCACAAATATCACAAGTTTTAAAGTTGCAAGCAGGGCTAATTTGAATTTTTTTGGGCCCTGGTGCAAAAAAGTGAAGTGGGGCCCCTCCCGTTATCATGTTCTTTTCCCCAATCTGGGCAATAGCAGTGCTATCGCTGCACCCCCCTATAGTACCCCCTGCTTGAAAAACTGCCCCATTTTTTCAGTTACCCATTGAAAGGAATGAAGTATTTTATCCTCTCATTTTTTTCTGTCCTCTTAGACCCAAATTTTTTTCTTCATTAATTTGTTCCACGTATCCAGTTTACTGTTATGGAGGTAATTCCGCTTCTCCTCACCTGTATAGGATAAAAATTAACCAGAAACTTTCCCTTTTACTTTAGGGGGTTCGAGTTTGAGTTCAACTCAGAACTCGGGGCCAAACCCCCACTACGTTCGAAGTTGGTCGAATCAAAACTTTTTACTTTCGCTCATCACTAATTAGATTCATCCTAAATTTTTTATGTCCATAATTCAAATAAATGGGAGAAATCCTATTTTGGGCTTACGAACCCTTTGTAAGTGTTTGTGTGATTAGAGTTTAATCCAGGGCCACATTATGAAAACTGTCTAGGTCAAAAAAATTCACTTTGTTGCCCTAGCAACCAATCGGGCCCATAGAACCAATCAGGCGCCCCTTTCATTTCAATTTTTGGTTTGGGAAAAAAGAGGGGGGTGTCTGTTTGGTTGCTATGGGCAGCAAAAGAGTTTTAGACCTAACAGTTTTCATACTTGGGCCCATGAGTCAAAAATTTTTGACCTTCTTACCTTATCCCCTTAATGACTGCCCACTGTCTTTTGATGCCGTGTTCTCTCTCGGCAGCGGCGCCTAAAGACGTCTATGCCTACAGAGAGTGTTTGTGGCTTCCAGCGCCTCAACTGCGCTAGGAACGGAGCTGTACTTAACTTCATTCATAAGCAGTCAAGGCAGGGACCAGAGAAAGTCTAAAATCCCCAAACACTAAAACCCCTTGATTCCCGGGGGTCCTGACCATGGTATAATCAAAGGGTTTTCCGGGTTTCCCAGAAACCCAAAGGAGCCGGGGAAATGTTTTCACGGGGCCATTAAACAGCATTATGGGCCCCCGGCAGAGTGTGCCTGGCCCCTAAACCCAACAAAACCACTCACAGGAAAAAAAATGTAAACTTTCGATAAACTTATAACTACAACCCGTAAAAGAGAGGTAACGAGCCCCAGGACTATCACAGGCAATACACACATGACCCAACAAGAAGAAAAATAACCCCTGAGTCAGGGACTAAGAACATCTTCTCCGGTCATTTTTTTTTCCCTTTTCTTCTCCATCGGCTCAGGGCCCCCCAAGTGACTGTAAGGGTTTTTTCACAGTGTGGATCCACGGATCACTGCAAGCGATGGTGAAACCTCGCAGGGAGGGAAATTTTAAGTTTTTCCCAGTTTTCACCAGACCCCACCGCAATGGGGAATGGACTTGCTGCGGGGGGAGTCTACGGGTCGCTCCCCTGACGTGACTTGCTTGCGGGGGGCAGAAAAGGTATAGCGGGGTACAAAAATCTTTCAGGAAAGGTCATAGTGGGGACGGGAAATGGTCAGGACAGGCGGCAAAGGGGTTCGTGGCGGGGGGACGGAGGAAAAAGGTCGGTACATGGTAAACAGAACTAGCTCGGAAAGCTTTCTCATAGGCGGTAAGGCCCAAAAGATCGGGCAGGGAAACCAGGAAGAGGGGGGCCAAAATGGGCAGCGGCGGCAATAATAATTACCCCGGGCGCTGGCCCTTTAAAATTTAACATGCCAACGCGCGGGCCCTAGGGAGCAGGGCCAGCATGCTGCGGGGCAACACCCCGCAGGGGGTGGCCCGGGGGAAGTTTCAGGGGAATTCCGGGGATGAGCCGCCCCCCGGCCCAAATGCAGGTCGCAGCACGCTCAATCCCAATCCCTTGATCCCAGGGGGCCAGGGCATCCGGGGGCCCGGGGTAAACCCCCCCCTTTTGGGCCCCCCCCTCTTTCTGGCCTAAGGGAAATACGGATTACATTATGGTCCCAAAAATTTTTTCTGGCTCCCCGGGCCTTCTTTCGGCCCAACCCCTTCCAGTCGAGGAGGGAAATGGGGCTTCCCCCCTTATCTTCTTCATGGGCCAAAACCTTTAATTTTTGGTAAAGATGTTTGGGGTCAACTGCTACAGGGGCGGAAAGCAGCTTTTTGGGGAAGCATTTGAACCCTGGCTTTAAGAGGAGATTTGGGAAAGGAGTTGGGACACCATCGTGGGGGAAGCCCGGGAAACTTGTAGGCCAATGGGTTGATGGTTTTTAGGACCCCAAATGGTCCAGAAACTGGGGGTCCCAGTTTTTAGCTGGGGGTTTAAGGCGGATTATTTTGTGATAACAAACCTTGTTCCGGAAATAAACGGGGGGAAAGGGTTTGCGTTTGTTGCTTGCCCTCTTCAGAGGCAGAAGCCTGTTGTAGGGACGGGACTTGATCCCTATAGCGTTAGGTCGCGGACCGATCCTCCATGACGGCACTTCGAGGGCCCTGGGTTGGGCATAGGGGCGGGAAAATTTCCCGTAGACGATGAAAAGGGGGGGCCCCGCAACTCCGATTAAAGAATTATTGAAATTCGGCTCAGGGTAACAGATTGCCTAGTCGTCTTAATGTGCCCAAAAAGAGTGGCGTAGTAGTTTCCAAAGACTGATTAACTCTCTCCACTTGTCCTTGGGCTGTGGATGGTTTATGCCCAGGAGAAGTCCCAAAAACCTGTAGTGGGAACAGGGGGTGCCAGAAATTGGGGCCAAGAATTGGACCCCCGGGGCCGAGCAAAAATGCAGAGGAAGACCATTTAAGGGAAGATGTGCTGGAAGAACGGCTGCAAGATGAGGACAAAGGGGGACCCGGCGAGGAACGAAATGGGCATCTTTAGAACCGACGGGGAACTACCCACACCCCCGGTATTACGGGGGAAAGAGGGGAGATCCCCTGATAAAAACCATACCCCTGATCCCGGGGGATTAGGGATTGGTAGTTTTTTGGGGTAAACCTGCCGGCTTTTGACGAAAGACTTTTCTGGGAAGGTAGGCAAATGCCCCGAATGTACGCATCTTTTGCGGGCAGGCCCCCAATATACGAGAGATCAGGAGCAAGCTTTTGTACCCCCGGATGCCCGCCACAAGGCAATGTCCCCAAATTTAAATATTTTCCTCCGAAGAGCTGGGCGTACAACGTCTTGCCCGTAGGGATGTGCCCAAATCTACTGCCCAGGGAGATTAGCCTTTAGGGGGATATTTGGGGCCCTGGGCGGTTCCCCTTATCCGTCCCCAAGCACGGGAGAGAGCATCCCTGACATTTTTTTTAGTGGACGAAAAATGGATGAGAAAACAAAAGGGGGAAAAAAAAAGCACCAGCGGGCTTGCCGGGATGGGAGGTTTGAGGGGGCATCCGTGACAATGACTCTCTCGCCATAAATCGTTCCTGTAGAATTTAATGCACAAAAAATCTTAGACCCTTTTTCATCGCACTTCCCTACCAATTTTCCTACCCCTTTGGAAAGGGGGGGGGGCCCCCCTTAATAAGTAGGCGTAATATTGCCCCCCCATTAAGTAGGGGATGTAAAAAGATCCCAGTGATAAGGGACTAGTGCATCTCAAAAAAAATTGAAAATTTTTTGAAGAGTTAATCTATATCCATAATTCAAGTCAAATAGAGAAACCCATATATTGTATAGATTCATTACACACAGGGAAATATATTTCAAGCTTTATTATGTGGATGGTTATGGCTTACAGCTACTAAAAACCCAAAAGACAGCATTTAAAAAAAATTAGAATAGTGTGAATAAGGTCAATATTGTTCCCTCATGGTGTCACACACAAAGGTTTCCTAAGCCTCTAAATGGTCCCCCAGTTGGTTTCAGAAGGCTACAGAATCATGGGGAAGACTGCTGACTTGACACTTGTCCAAAAGACAGTCACTGACACCCTCCACAAGGAGGGGAAGCCACAAAAGGTCATTGCTAAAGAAGCTGGCTGTTCACAGGGTGTTGTATCAAAGCATATTAATGGAAAGTTGTGTGGAAGGAAAAAGTGTGTTACAGAAAGGTGCACAAGCAACAGGGATAACCATAGCCTTGAAAGGATTGTAAAGAAAAGGCCATATAAGAATTTGGGTGAAATTGACAAGGGAAGGAATGGACTGTGGCTGGAGTCTGTGCTTCAAGAGCCACCACACAAAGACATATGGACATGAACTGTTGCATTCCTTGTGTCAAGCCACTCATAATCCAGAGGCACCATCAGAAGCATCTTACCTAGGCTAAAGAAAAAGGACTGGACTGGTGCTCAGTGTCCAAAGTCCTGTTTTCAAGTAAACTTTACATTTCGTTTGGAAATCAAGATCCCAGAGTCTGGAGGAAGAGTGGAGAGACCACAATCCAAGCTGCTTGAGGACCAGTGTGAAGTTTCCCCAGTCAGTAATGGTTTGGGGAGTCATGCCATCTGCTGGTGTAGGTCCACTGTGTTTTATCAAGGCCAAAGTGCAGCCGTCTGCCAGGAAATTTTAGAGCACTTCATGCTTTCCTCTGGCGACAAGCTTTATAGAGATGTTGATTTCATTTTCCAGCAGGACTTGGCTCCTGTCCACACTGCCAAAAGTACCTATACCTGGTTTAATGACCACAGTGTCACTGTGCTTGATTGGCCAGCAAACTCGCCTGACCTAAACCCCATAGAGAGTCTATGGCTTATTACCAAAAGGAAGATGGGAGACACCAGACCCAACAGTGAATATGAGTTCAAGGGTACTATCAAGGCACCTGGGCTTCCATACCACCTCAACAGTGCCACAGGCTGATCGCCTCAATGCCATGCTGCACTGATGCAGTAATTCATGCAAAAGGAGCCCAGACAAAGTCTTGAGGGCATATACTGAACAGACCTTTCAGTAGGCCAACATTTCTGTATTACCATTCATGTTTTCATAGGTCTTATATACTATTTTAATTTTCTGATACACTGAATCTTGGGTTTTCATTAGCTGTCAGCCATAATCATCCACATTAAAAGGAATAAATGCTTAAAATATAATCACTCTGTGTCTATCGAGTCTATACTATATATGGGTTTTTCTATTTAACTTTAATTATGGACATAAATAAATTTTTTGATGATGTCCTAATTGTTTTATATGTACTAGTATAAAGGCCCACTGTAGGCAGGTATAGCAGCCCCCCTGTAGGTAGATATGTATATATGCCCCCTGTAGATAGATATACAGCCACCTGTAGATAGATAGGTATATATGCCCCCTGTAGGAAGTTAAAGAGCCCCCTGTTACTTTAGCCCCCGGTAGGTTGGTCTATAGCCTCCTGTATATATACCTTCCTGTAGGGTAGTTATACAACCCAATATGGAAATAGCCCCCCATAGATATAGCTCCCTGTAGATGTGGCCCCCTTTAGATATAGCCCCCTGCAGATATGGCCCCTGTAGTGTCAGCCACCTGTAGAAATACCCTCTGTAGATATATCCCCTGTAGATATAACCCCCTATATTGTCAGCCCCCTGTAGGTGTAGTCACCTGTACTGTCGGCCCCCTGTAGATATAGCCCCCTCTATTGTTGTCCCGCTGTAGATGTAGCTCCCTGTATTGTCAGTTACCTTTATTGTCGACCCCTTGTAGATATAGCCCCCTGTATTGTCGGCACTCTATAGATATAGCCCTCTGCATTGTCAGCCCCCTGTAGATATATCCCCCTGCATTGTCGGCCCCCTGTAGATATAGCTTCCTGTAGATATAGGCCCCTGTAGATATAGTCCTCTGCAGTTATGGCCCCTGTATTTTCAGCCACCTGTAGAAATAGCCCCCTGTAAATATAACCCCCTGTATTGTCAGCCCCATGTAGATATAGCCACCTGTACTGTCGGTTCCCTGTAGATATAGCCACCTATACTGTCAGTCCCCTGTAGATATAGCCCCCAGTATTGTTGGCCCCTTGTAGATATATCCCCTTGTATTGTCGGCCCCCTATAGATATAGCCCCCTGTATTGTCGACCCACTGTAGATATAGCCCTCTGTAGACATAGCCCCTGTATTATTGGCCCACTGTAGATATAGCGCCCTGTATTGTCAGCCTCCAATAGGCACCTCTGACTTAGAATAAAAAAATAAAAAGACTACTTACCTTTCTATGCTCCCCCGCATAGTAGCTGGCTCTGGGAGCTGGTTTCCGCCATGAGCGGCATGACATCATCACGGCCGGTTTACACCATTGGACAGGATAGGTGGCTGCAGCTTACCTTGCCCAATGGAAAAGATGGCCCTGTCTATACAGTGAGCCCTGGGACCTAGAGTAGCTCTGTGTAGTAAGCCTGCTGTTAGGACTAGAGATGAGCGAACAGCAAAATGTTCAAGTTCTAGACGAACTTCAAACATTAGTGGGTTCAGTTCTATGTTCTATTCGAACCCCATTAAAGTCAATGGGAGAAGATGTTCTGGTTAACTTGTATACCTATACAGGTGAGGAGAAGCTGAAATTACCATCCATAATAGTAGACTGGATACCTGGAACAAATTGGTGAAGAAAATTTGGCTCTAAGAGTGACAGAAAAAAACTGAGAGGCTAAAATACTTAATTCCTTTCAATGGCAAACTGAAAAGATGAGGACAGCTTGCAAGCAGGGACATAGCTATAAACTTTGTATAAACTTTTGACAAATCCAAGCACTCTGCATAATATATATCCATATATATGAGAGTTAGGCATTATGTAATGCCGCAACTGTCGCCAAATAACAGCTTTTGGGTGTGGGAAAAATGCAGCCAGCAATACCAAACTCCCTAACTATTGATGTCTATGGAGAGGAAAATGCTAACTAACTAAGAGCAGTCTGTACAGTACAGAAAGTGAGCTGAAAATGGCGTTCACAATGCATTACAGTGATTTGGTGGCTGCCGAAAGTGCAGAAAGGTGATTTGGTGGCCGCCAAAAGTGCTGAAAGCTGCTGAAAACTAAACTAAAAATGCCGTGTAGAACTAGAACTTTAATCGAATGAACAGTGAAATGTTCTGTTCGGTTGGAGTTCTAAAAAATCGAGAAGTTCTACTCGAACTTAACTTTTCTAGAACAGTTCGATCAACCCTAGTTAGGGCACACTATGTGTGTAATGTATTAGCATACAGGAGCATAGACTATGCTTATACATTAAAAGGTGAAAAAAATGTACAATAGTTATCCCTTAAAGGGATTAAAAAAAGTAAAAACACAAAAAGGGAGGAAAAATAAAATAAATCATAAAATAAAAATAGGCTGAACTGGATGGATGTCTGTCTTTTCTTAGCCTAACAAGCTCTGTAACTTTAGTAAAAAAATATTGTGCATACATCACAGAAAAAAAGAACCTACTCATGATAGATATCCACAGACCGTAATAACCTTTAGAATTCATATAACAGGGTTTGTGGTGTGAAATGTGAATGGTGTAAAAAAAAGTTTAAAAAAATGTAATAGAACATTTTTTTTCAGTTCACGCTGCAAACAATGTTTTTTAAACCAATTGTTCAGTAATTTATAAGTACTCAAAATAAGCCCCCAAGAAATACAACTTCTCCCAAATAAAACAAGTCCTCATACAACTACATCACTTTAAAAATAAAAGTTAAAAGACAAAGAGGCAAAATCGAAAAAAAAGTAACGGGTCAGGGAAGGCCTTTTTTAGGCCTGGTTGCTTAAAAACTTTTTCTAAATTTTTGCATAGAACCCGAAAATTTTGAGCTTTCATGGGTGTTAAACCATAACCATCCACTTTAAAAAGAAAAAAACACCGTGTTAGGAGTGGTAGGAGGCTTTTACCCAAAATTTGAGGGTGGGCGGGAAATTTTTCAAAAAATTTTAAATTTTCCGACTTCGCCCAATTTTTCCCGGGCAAAATTTTTTTTCAGTCCGAATTTAACCCTTCGGGAGGAAAAGCTGTTTTAAAAAAAAGCTAATTCCAGGCCGCGAGAGCCCCGCCCGGGGTTTTTTTTAGAACGTTTGCCCTGCTTAAAAAATGCAGGGGGGAAGGGTTTTGGGTTTTGGGCTTCAAAAATTTTTGTTTTTTTAGTTGAACCACCCCCACATGACTTTCCGCCCGCTCTTAGAACGCCCTTTACATAAATTTCCCCCCCCGGGCACTTTAAGAGGGCAAAACTGACCAAAAAAAAAATTGAAGCAAGAAAGGGAGCCGGGTAAAAATCATGGCTGCGCCAGCTGGAAAAAAACAAGTGAAGGGCCCAAGAAGTAGGTTTAAAGGAACCGCCAAAGATTTTGGAGCACCCGTAATGGGGCCCTCATTGCAGGAAATCACCCTGGAGGGCCCCCAAACATCCGGTTTTAACTACCGGGCCCAGGGGTTGAACCCACTTTGGGCCCCTACCTTTTTTTCCCAATGACATCTTAAAAAAACCCCAGAGTCGGTGAGGGTTTGGGGACGTAACGGTAAAAGGAAACCGCCCGGGCCAAAGGGAAGCGGGTTGGGGAAAAGCCCCCCCCAAAGGGGGGGGGAGTTCTAAGGGAGAACCCTTTTTCACCAGAGCCCCCCGCCAAAAACGGGGTGGGGGCTTAAATTTCGGCGGGGGAAACTACCAGGTCAAATTCCCACTGGGTGGGACTTTGGGGTTCGGTTTGGTTTGCCCAAAGGGGAGGCGTTGGGAAAAATCGTTAATTAAGGGCCCCGTTTGGGCGGGGACAAGGGGAGTAGGGCGGGTAGGGGGCAGAGGGTTGTGGTCAGAGGACGGGGAGCGAAACGACGGGGTTCACAGGAAAACTTAAGAAAAAGGGGAAACCCCTTTCCCCAAAAAGGCCTCCAAGGAAACACTTAAAAAATCCGGCAAAGGATGCCCCGGAAAAGGAAAAAGGAAAAACCAAAATATTTAATTTTGGGGGTCAGCCGCCGGGAACCCGCAAATTCTCTCATCTGTCCCCCCACCCAAAAGCTCCCCCGTTTTTGCTTCCCCCAGCCGAGAAAATAATTTGTGGGTGTTGCCCCCTGCCCCCACTATTTCAGTGGACCAAAATTTGAGGACAAGGGGGGCGCAAAGAGGTGGGAAGACATCCCTGCTTTTTGCAAAGCGGGGAAATAGTGGGTAGGAAGTTGCAAAAAGGGGGTTTTTGTTCGAGCGGTTTAGGCCTTTTTACAGCTACCCCCCTTTGGGGGAAGGGGCCTTTGAACCAGGGAAACACTAATCCGGGTGTAGGCCCGATGCACCCTTGGGGGCCCGGATAAAAACAGGCGAGGGGTGGGACAAGTTAATTTTGGTGCCCTAGTTAAACAAGGCATAAAGTGCCCCCCAAACGGAAAAAATTTAGCCCCCTCCAAAGCCCCTTTTTCCCCCTTTTCTCCAGGGGTGAAGTGGGGGCCCCAAACCCTCGATTACCCATTGTCCCGGCCCCCCGGGAAAACCTTCCGTTATTCCTCTACAAATTTAAATTTTGGAGAAAAGGAGGAAAAGAAGGGGGCTTTGGGCGACAGACAATCTGGGGGCTTGGGAACATAGGGAAATTAAAGTCGGGGGGGAAAAAAGTAAAGTTTTTGGGGGTTTTCAAACACATACTGGTGGTTTTTTAAAGCCCAAAGTGATGCTATCAGCTGAAACCCCGAAACCCAAAAGTGTAAAAGGGTTTTAAACATTTTTTTGGGAGAACGAGAGCAGCAGCTTTCGTGTCAGGCGTGGGGCAGGCCCGTAAATTGTAGTTTGGGGCCCGGGGGGTCAGCAAAAGGGGGGCAGCAAATGGGGGAGGTTTTTGGGAGCCCAAAAGGCCACATTTTAAAACCACCCACTTTGCAGGTCCCCAGAAAGTAACCGGGGCCCGGGACTCCCGGGTCAGAGGCATTTAAAAGTTAGTCAGTGGGGGGAGCTTTGGTGGTAAAATCCCCCTAAATCGGGGGTGTGCCCAGTTTTTTGCTAAGACCCAGGGGGAGGCGAACATGGCTATATGTCGAATTTTTGTGGCCAAAAGTAAAAACGTGGGCCCAGGGAACCCAAAAAATTTGTTAAAAAACCAAAAGGCCCTGAAACAACATTTAAAGCAGTGGGCACCCAAAAACCCTGGGTTTTAGAAAATTTGGGGGTTCCAAACCTCTCCCAAAAAGCCGTAACCCCCAGTAAACCCCCCTCCCATTTCAGGCAGTCATGGCTTCACCCCTCTGCCGAAGAAAAACCCCCCCTGTCTATTACCTTTAAACAACCGGTCCCAAAATACTCCTGACTTTCTCCCGGCACTATTTGGGGCCAGCAGTTTTGTTCCCCCGAGAAAGATTGCCCAAAAGGGCAGCAAATAATTTCGTCTAGCTAACCTTTTCCCTTCCAATTTTGGGGGTACTGCAGTCCCTCCCCTTTTTAAATGGTTTAAATCTGCAAACCCTTCAAAGAACTGGCCAAAAAAAAATTGGCATTTTTACTTTAGCCAAATTTTAACGACACCTTTTTAAAAGGGGAAGGGCCTCCCCTTTTTTCCCCCCTTTAACGGGGAGGGCCTCCCCTTTTTCCCCCTTTAAAAAAAGGGAGGGCCTCCCCTTTTTTTCCCGTTTAAAAGGGGAGGGCCCCCCTTTTTTTCCCCCTTTTAAAAAAGGGGAGGGGCCCCCCCCTTTTTCCCCATTAACAGGGGAGGGCCCCCCTTTTTTTCATTTCAAAGCCAATTTTTTTCGCTGTTTTTTTTGTTTTTTTTTTTTTCTGGGCCCCATTTCCCCGTTTTGTCTGAATTTCCATCAACAAAAGGACAGAATGCAAAATAAGCACCTAAAACAATTCCTGTATTATGGGAAAATCCCCTTTATTTTAAATTCCATAAACCCCGCATTTTTAACAAACTGGTTTTAATGCAGAAAATGGAAATTTAAACCAAATACGTTTATACTTCATGGTGGTTTTAAAATTTTCACTTTCTGGCCCCCCTCAATGGTCTTGGTTGTAGAAGGCTTACCGCTCGCCAAAAAACCTCCCATGCACTCCCACATCAATACCCGCAAAAGGGAGGGAATTGGCCCCCTTTCTTTTTTGGGCCCAAATAGCTGCTGGGCTGTCCCCCCTCTCCGGCGCTAAAAATTTTTGGGGCGAGCCCAGAAACCCATAGTAGATCTCTGGCTGGGGAAAAAGGATGGGAAAAAGAGGAGGGTTGGAAAGGAAAAAGGTGAAAAACCCCGCTGACCCGCCCCCTGGGCCCTGCCAAATAAGGGGTGTGTTGACTTTTCCCAAAAAGAAAACCCTTTGGTGGGGGGTTTTTCAAAAAATGTTTATCTTTGGGGGGAAATGGATTTACCTAGTTCCAAAAAAAAATTTAAGAACCATTGGGTTGGGTTTAACAAAACCCGGCCCCCTAGATGAAAAGCGGCCCGTTGGGGGGCCCTTTACCGAGTGGAACCCCCTGCTGCGGCCTTCCCCCCTTTCTGGGCTGCGGAAACCTTTTGGGCCTTTAAAAGTTTGTTCCCTCGCAGGTAAAGAGCCTGCCACCTCTCTGTCTGACATACTGTTTGTTCTAAAATGTACAGACACTGTTTGATGAAGATATCTGCATATGATAAATACACACCCTGTATTTGACTCCAAATGAACGCACTAACAGGCTTGGGTAACCCTTGGATATAAATTGCGCTCCACAAATGGCCAGGAAAAATTTACTTGTATGTGCCGTTTAAAAACACTGTGCATTTTACTGAATATAAAAGCACAAACAGGCTTAATTAACCTTCGGATATGAATTATGCTACAGAATTTCTTCTGTGGCGGTGAAAAACAAAGTTTCTTTTACTGAGTACAACTGCAGAAAAATACTTAGTTAACCCTTGGATGTAAATTGCGCAGAAGAAATGTGCTGCCAACAATTACCAGCTTTGTAGTGTGATAAAATGGCGTGTATTTTACGGAACACAACAACAGAAAAACTCGTAATTAACCTTCGGTTATGAATTATGCTACAGGAAAAAAGGTCTTCTTTGGCGGTGAAAAAAAAACGTTTCTTTTAGTCACCACAGCAGCAGAACAACGCTTAATAAACTCCTGGATCTAAATTGCGCAAAACAAATGAGCAACCAAAAATGAAGTGGTATTTGGATTGTAAAAACGGTGTTTCTTTAACTGAATACAACAGGAACAGGCTTAGATAACCCTTGGGTATTCAATGTGCTCAAGAATTGAGCAGATAGCATTAAAATGTATATGCCGCTGAATTAGACGCACACTGGACTTCAATTCCAATACCCCACAAAATCAGAATTAGAACGTAAGAGAAGCAGTCTCTGAGACAAGCTGTGACACCCCCCAACAATCGCTGTATAAAAGTGAGTTCTTTAGTATGAGATATCACAAGCAGCAGCGGTAGCAGCACCTTCCCTACACAGCACAGTGAGAGGAGTGTGTGGAGCGAGCATGGCGCCCGGACTTATATAGTGCGGTGACATCACAGAATCCCGCTGGTCTCTGGCTTCATCTCTGCACATGTCATGCAGGCTATGCCCTTCTTCCTCCCAGAGTGCTTTGCCCCATGTAACGCCATGTGCTCGCAGCCATTTTATCAATTAAAAACACGCTTCGTTCCCGCGAATCACCCCAAACTTCGACTTCGTTCAGAATCAAAGTTTTCCTGAAATTCTAAACGAATTCAACTTCATTAGAATCAATTCGCCCATCTCTATATACAATACATAGGTTTCTCTATTTGACTTGAATTATGCACATACAGTGTCGGACTGGCCCACTGGAGGACCGGAGGATCCTCCGCTGTGCCCTATGTTCGACACATACACAACCAGCATCACAGGTGGTGTCATTAGTACATCCTGCGCTGCTTACTACAGCAGAGTTAGGGGTGGGCTCCAAGCTTTGCGGCAGTAGGCTCCAAGGCCTATGGCACATGGTAGTAAGCAGCGCAGGCGGCGTGATGTACCGATCACGCCGCCTGTGCTTCTGAGTCTCAGGCCCAGGAGACGCTGGGAGCTTGAGTTTTGGCGTAGGCAGCATGATGACGCCACGCCCTACACAGGATGCAAGCTCCCAGCATGAGTTGCTCAGTGGGGGAGATGAGTAACTTTTTTTTTATTTTTAACAAATAGAGGGCATGTCTATAACTACAGGGGGCATGCATATGGCTACAGTGTGCAGTATATGGCTGCAGGGCAGAGTATATGGCTACTGGGGGCATGTATATAGCTATGAGAGGCAATATACAACTACAGGGGTATTTATATACCTACAGGGGCAGTATATGTCTACAGTGGGCATGTATTTAGCTATAGATTGCATCTATATAACTATAGGGTGCAGAATACAGTTACAGGGCGCATGTATATACCTACAGGCAGGCATGTACATACCTACAGGCGGTTGTATACGGCTACATGGGGCATGTATATACAGTGAAGGAAATAATTATTTGATTGCTTGCTGATTTTGTAAGTTTGCCCACTGACAAAGATGTGAACAGTCTATAATTTGAAGGGTAGGTTAATTTTAACATTGAGAGATAGAATATCCAAAATAAAATCCAGAAAATCACATTGTATAAATTATATAAATTTATTTGCATTTTGCTAAGAGAAATAAGTTCTTGATCCCCTACTAACTATTAAGAGTTCTGGCTCCTACAGACCAGTTAGCTGCTCCTAATCAACTCGCTACCGGCATTAAAGACAGCTGTCTTCAATAGTCCTGTCCACAGACTCAATTAAGCAGTCAGACTCTAACCTCTACAACTTGGGCAAGGCCAAAGAGCTTTCTAAGGATGTCAGGGACAAGACTACATGGGGGGAACTTGTTAAAATCTCAAGGCAGCTGGGACCACAGTCACCAAGAAAACCATTGGTAACACATTACGCTGTAATGGTTTAAAGTCCTGCAGTGCCCGCAAGGTCCCCCTACTCAAGAAGGCACATGTGCAGGCCCATCTAAAGTTTGCCAATGAACACCTGAATGATTCTGTAAGTGACTGGAAGAAGGTGCTGCATTCAGATGAGAACAATATTTAACTCTTTGGCATTAACTCAACTCGCCGTGTTTAGAGGAAGAGAAATGCTGCCTATGACATGAAGAACACCGTCCCCACTGTCAAGCATGGAGGTGGAAACATTATGATTTGGGTGTGTTTCTCTGCTAAGGGCACAGGCACAGGACATCGCATCAATGGGAGAATGGATGGAGCCATGTACCCTAAAATCCTGAGTGGTAATCTCCTCCCCTCTGCCAGGACATTAAAAACGGTTCATGGCTGGACAATGACCCAAAACATACAGTCAAGGCAACAAATAATAGAACTCATATAATAGAACTCAAAAAGAAGCACATTAAGGTCATGGAGTGGCCTAGCCAGGCACCAGACCTTAAAACCATAGAAAACTTATGGAGGCAGTTAAAGCTCCAAGTTGCCAAGCAACAGCCTCAAAATCTGAATGATTTAGAGATGATCTACAAAGAGGCGTGGACCAAAATTCCTCCTGACATTTGCGCAAATCTCATGATCAACTACAAAAAATGTCTGACTGCTGTGCTTGCCAACAAGGGTTTTGCCACCAAGTATAAAGTCTCGTTTTCCAGAGGGATCAAATACTTATTTCTCACTGCAAAATGCAAATAAATGTATCTAATTTATACAAAGTGATTTTCTGGATTTTATTTTGGATATTCTATCTCATGTTGAAATTAACCTACTCTTAAAATTATAGACTGTTCATGTCTTTGTCAGTGACTTACACAATCAATAAGGGATCAAATAATTATTTCCTTCACTGTACCTGCAGGGAGCATATATATTTACAAGGGGCATACATACCTACAATGGGCTATATACCTACTGCGGCCTCTATATTCCTAAAGGGTGGCATGTCTACACCTACAATAGGCTGTATACACCTTCAGGGAGCGTATATACCTACAGCGGGCTGTATATATCTACAGGGAGTCTACCTACTTACAGGTGCTCTATATACCTACCTAAAGGAGCTATATCTTGAGGGTTTTTTTTTATCTACTGTAAGGTGGCAGGTGGGAGGATCCATAATGGTGTGTATATTCCAACTAGGTTTCTTGCCTACACATAGGGAAGAGGTAATAAGTGACAAGTCACCAAGTTTACCCGGCCTTGGTGAGGCAAGAGCCATTCGTTTATGTTGTGTTAGTCACAGTAATTGGTTGGCACCCTTTTAGTGTTAGTATGGTTGCTAAGCCAAAACCTGGGATGGCTCTTACTAAGCAAAGTGTTGGGTGGGTGCTTACTCCCCGTGTTCCAGGCCAGGGTTAAGTTGGCCTTTATAAGTCAGCTAGTCAGCTGACCAGGTGTTCTGCTAGACAGGTTAAGGAGATTGACCTAGACCGGAACACCTTGGAGATATTGAGGAGCATTCATACCGCCAGTTGGTGACTACAAGTTTACTACAAGGTGTAGTGAGGGAAACTACATTGTGTGAGTTAGCGCTCAGACAAGCAGGAGTTTATTTGTGTACTGTTTCCATTTATGCTTGGCACACGTTGTATGCTGTAATACCTGTTGTGCTAATAAAACACGGGAGGACCCGTGTTTGAACCAAGAAAAGCTGTCTGTGTCTCTGTCTGCAATGGCCGTTACTGCGATCCCAGAGTGGCAACCGCTACACTACCTACAGAGGGCCTTTAAATCTACACATCAGAGGCCTCTATACCTGCTTAGAAGGGGGCTTACCTATCTGCTTACTTTTTTTTGGGGGGTGTCTACCTACGATATTGGAGGTTCACTTACCTACTATAAAGGGAAAAAAAGATGAAAATTTGGTACACAAACGGGAGCAGTTTTACTGTTTGAGGCACAAGGGGGTCATTATTACCATTGGGGGTGCTATAGATGGGCAGTTTGCACGGAGGTGGGAAATGGTAGGGAAGTGCTGAGAAAGTGAAGAGTCTAAGATGTCTGTGTCTTAAATTCTGCAGGGACAAGTCATGGCGGTCTAGACCAAATGGAGAAGAAAAGGGAGAGAAAATAACTCAAAGAAGTCAAAGAAGAGAACAACTCATCAGAAAAGACACTCTGGTGGGTCACTGCATTTAAATTTACTGTAATCCTTATATGTGTGCAGAGCATATGCCTACAACTGGTATCTACCACTGTATGGTCACTGTATTATTGATATTTATTTTAGAGCGGCCTTAGTTCCAGAGCGCTGTACCTTTGAGAGGGGTTATATACATAACGTAGGTTAAACAAGTACAAAGTGATGATAAATAACTAACAACTGGTAAAGAGGGAGAGAGGGCTCTACCCGTGAGTGCTTACAGTCTACAGTCTGTATGGCGGTAAGATTGGTCCTAGTTTATGGTTTATATTCAGTAATGGTATTGTGTATCATTTAGGCATGTGGTGGTGAAATGTGGTCACTATGTTGTAGTATTATTCAGTCATTATGTGGTGGTGATTTGTGGTCTTGGTTTGGCAGTATTATTCAGTCACTATGTGGTGTTGATATATGGTCATGATGTGGGGCTATTATTTAGTCACTATGTGGTAGTGATGTGTGGTCATGGTGTAGTGGTATTATTCAGTCACTATGCTTTGGCGATATGTGGTTATGGTGTTGTGTTATTATTCAGTCACTTTGTGGTGGTGATATATGGTCATGATGTTGTGGTATTAAACAGTCACTATGTGGTGGTATTATTCAGTCATTATATGGTGGTGAGATGTGGTCAGGGTGTGGTGGTATTATTCAGTCACTATGTGGTGGTGATGTATGATCATTGTGTGCTGTTAAGTACAGTGAAGGGACTACAGTGAGGGGACTAACCCTAAAAAATATACATAAATAATAAATATTAAAAGTTCTAATCAACAAGTAAAAAATTTGAAAATTTACATAATTGGTAATGCCCCATATGTAGAAATCTGAATTATTTAAATACCGTATATACTCGAGTATAAGCCGACCCAAGTATAAGCCGAGGCACCTACTTTTGCCACAAAAACTTACACATAATTGGTAATGCCCCATCTGTAGAAATCGGAATTATTTAAATACCGTATATATTCGAGTATAAGCTGACTCGAGTATAAGCCTAGGGTGGAAAATGCAGCTGCTACTGGTGAATTTTAAAAATAAAAATAGATACCAATAAAATTACATAGGCAGTTTAATGTCCCCCATAGGCAGATATAGGCAGGTATAGGCAGTTTAATGTCCCCTATAGGCAGGTATAGGCAGTTTAATGTCCCCCATAGGCAGATATAGGCTGGTATAGGCAGTTTCATGTCCCCCATAGGCAGATATAGGCAGGTATAGGCAGTTTAATGTCCCCCATAGGCAGTTTAATGTCCCCCATAGGCAGATATAGGCTGGTATAGGCAGTTTAATGTCCCCCATAGGCAGGTTATTTGCATATATAGGCAGTTTAATGTATCCCATAGGCTGGAATAGGCAGCTATATGTCCCCCTAGGCAGGCTATAGGCAGGCAATTGCCCCCATAGGCAGGTAGAGGTCCTCATAGGCAGGGTATAGGCAGGTATAGGTCGTTATAGGCTGGTATAGGCAGGTATAGGTCCCCCTAGGCAGGCTATAGGCAGGTATAGGCAGGCATAGGTCCCCCTAGACAGGCTATAGGCAGATATAGGTCACCTAGGCAGGCTATAGGCAGGTATATGCAGGGTATAGGCTGGCATAGGTCCCCCTAGACAGGCAATAGGCAGGTATAGGTTCCCTAGGCAGGTATAGGCAGTACTAGGCAGGGTATAGGCAGGTATAGATAGTACTAGGCAGGTATAGGGCAGGTATAGATAGTACTAGGCAGGTATAGGGCAGGTATAGGCAGTACTAGGCAGGTATAGGCAGGTATAGATAGTACTAGGCAGGTATAGGGCAGGTATAGGCAGTACTAGGCAGGTATAGGCAGGTAAAGATAGTACAAGGCAGGAAGAGGTCAGGTATAGGCAGTACTAGGCAGGTTTAGGCATCGTTTTAAAACTCGGCACAGGCGGGTGACGTCATCAGGCCGCGCATGCAGCGTGATGACACATGCTGCCTGTGCCAGAAACTCTGGACGGCCGTGAGTTTGCGGCCGCCCGGAGTCCACTGCGGAGCACGGAGCGCTCGCTCTCTGCCCCACAGTGGTATCTCTTCACCTGTGTGCGCTCCGGAGGAGTCGCATGCAGGGGAAGAGATAGCTGACAGCGCACGGGCCACCGCAGTGCCCGAACGCTGTCAGCTGACTCGGGATTCAGTTATATGCGCTCCCTGAGGAGTCGCATATAACTGAAGCGTCCCTGTTGGCACTCGGGCCATTGCAGCGCCTGAGCGCCGACAGTGACTCGAGTATAAGCTGAGGGGGGATTTTTCAGCACATTTTTTGTGCTGAAAAACTCGGCTTATACTCGAGTATATACGGTATAACATAATTTATCCCGTACTCTGAACACCCTAGAAGAAAACAAATTCTAAAAGACAAAATTGTGCTTTTTTGGTCATTTCACGTTCAGTAAAAATTTGAATAAACAGTGATGCATGAAAAGTTTGCTTTCCAAAATGACATGAATAAAGCCCATAAAAAAATGATTCCTCACTTAGGTCAATAGGTGGAAAAACAAAGTTATTGGTCCCAGAAAATGGCGCTGCAAGGCAAAGTTATGAAATAGAGGCTGATTTTATTTTTTTGAAAGTGCTAAAACATAATGAAAACCCAGCATATTTGGTATCACTGGAATTGTACTGACCTGCAGAATACAGATAATACATAATTGAAACCAAAGAGTGAATGACATATAAATAATAGTCTCCAAAAAAAGGGAATCTCACAAGAGAACAGAGAGTGACTTCTGATCACTATATTTACTATTTTGCCATAGGCAAACTTAAATTCTATCAATTCTCTATTTATAAAACACTAAAACGTAACTTTTATTATGTATAACTCTTAACCTCTATACTCACTATTTAAAAACCTGATCTCTCACCTCATCATTTAACCCTTTCTACTTCTAAAGGAAGGAATAGCTCCTTTTCCATTATCAAGTATGGTGGAACCCCACCTATTAACAGGAAAACCTTATATATACAGCAATGTATTAACTCCAGTGAGGGATCCCAAGCCTCCTACTTGGGCAATCGTCCCTAATCTAATGGACACAAGACAAATATGGCTCCCTTTTGACACCCTCTGCAGCGGGTGGCACTTGTAGACAGAGGTGAGAAATCACAATTTAAAACGTCATGCCTGACCTCCCCAACATGTTTCACCAGCTAACCTGGCTTCATCAGGGGTTAGAGGTCCGATCACATGTGGTCTAAGCTCACTTCCTTTTATATCATGTTAGGTACACACCCTATTTAGGTGCTCACCAATTAGCACCAATTCATTCTAGTCTGTACCACCTGGGTCTGCGTTGCTCTATCTGTGCACCGTGCTCTGTGGTAAGGTATTTTATGGTATGTCTGCAATAGGTCCGGTTTTCTGACAAGCGCCCAGCGCATGATCTGTTGCCACCGCTGGTAGCTCCGGACGCCGCTGGCCAAAGTAATGCGCATGCGCGACTTTTTGCCAGTATCGGCTTCAGCAGGTAGATCTGCGCAGGTCCGGTCGTCATTTCCGGCCCAGCAGTTCACAGGAGATCCACCGGAAGTCACGAGGCCGACGAGCACCGCGGACACCAGGTGTGTTTGATGTTTTTAGAATTACTGTGTATATATAAGTAGATACATTGTGTTGTTTAATGGTCTATGAGTAAGGGACCGCAGTGTCCCGAAACGCGTCAGATTCTACATTGAATGCTTGGATGTTATCGATTTTAATGGGTTTCCAATAAAGAAGCTTTTATCTACGCCAGACGTCCCGTTGCAGTGCTGTATCCATCTCCTGTGCTCCTGCGTTTCTCGTCTACCTTGGACGCCTTACGTGCACGCACGGGACCCTTCATATGGCATGGTGAGCTGGCTAACAAACTGTCTTTTCTTTGTATATTGTTACCTACAAGGTATTTTGCCGTGCTCTGCCATTTTACAATTTTTACCGATATACAGAACTGTATAGATAACATCCATATATTTATCCTACGTGGAATGATTTAAATTCAATATAGAAAAATTATGTCTGAGCTTACCAGCAGGCTTGAAAAAGTGGCCAAGGTGTTTCAGAAATCCCATGAATCTGTTCCAAAACCCCCAGACTTCTCCTGCAAGCTAAAAGATCTGGAGAAATTACAAATGCAAGAACTGAAGATTTGGTGGGACTCCATGACCCTGCAGAATTATGTCGAACAGAATATGATTCCACGCGGTCTCCGCATTAAGAAAATCCCGACCACTATATTTTCACAAGATTTCGTGGAATCAGATATTGTCCACCTGCTCAACCAATTTGATGTCATTAATAATCAAATATGAAGAGGCGAAATTGACACAAATCACTGCGGATATTAAGGTCATAGAGGTGGAACTGCAGGCATTTAATAAATTACAGGGGTTTGAAGATTCTTTACAGGCGCTGAAAGAGAAGATTGCCACATTGGAAGAATCTATTATGGAGTCAAAACGGAACAAATATCAACGTGATCTCCATGATTATCAGCAGGACCAGGTATATGAGTGGGGCCGTAGAAGATCGGACTCTGGCACGCCCAAATCAATACTGAAGAATAGAACCAGAAGATGGACTCCACGCAATAACAGACAAAGGGTCAGTTTTGGCTCAATTGATTCCGACCCAGTCGACAGTCCAACAGAATCCTCAGATGGAGGAAATGGGTCCACAAGTACCAATGCTGCACCCCCCTCATATTATAAAACCCCTAAAAAACCGAGGAAGTCAAAACACGACAGAGAAGGGGAGGTAGGCAGCACAGGAGTAGACAGAAGGATGCAGACTCGTCAGATAATGCTGGATCAGATGAAGAAAAAAACGTAGATGTCCTCAATTTATCATCAGTTGAACTGACTCCTGTACAAGAACAAGTTCTTAGCTTGGGTCTAAATTTCGGAGTCAAGCAGAATTTTGATCTATTCTCAACGTTGAAAGACATCAACAAATTCATTAGTCTCCTTACAGTCAAACGGCATTTCTGGACAGACAACGAAACTAGTTTACAGTACAAAAGGTCACACACACCTAAAGAAAATGGGGAATATATAAGGGTGCTAGTGGAAAAGAGGTAATAACCTCAAGTCTAGTCAAAATGATAAATCCACTGCACACCAAAGAGGTATTGTGAAAAGGGTATATCTTTATTTAACAGACTGGATTAAAGCTATAGTGCTAAATCAAAAAGCGAATAACATCAGTATTGCACCAGTTTTGAGACATTCACAAGTACATAGGTACAGATCAGTAGATATAAGGGAATAAGGGGTATTGATGTCAAAGAAATATTTGACGTTTCGGCATCAAGCCTTGACATCTGTGTAAAAAGATATTTACAATCAATGCAAGAACAGTAAATGTAACGCAATAAGTACATCGCAGTCAGGTATACTGATGAAAAAGAAGAGGGAAAAACAGACGAAAACATATAAGGAGAAAAAAAAAGGGGAAGATGACAGACAGAGGAGGGGATATAAAGGAAATGTATAGAAAATCCATAATATAAGGTAGAGCAGAATAAAAAGATAGATAACCAATGTAGGGTCTCACTATTGAGACCCTTCAAGTCAAGTTATCGGAATCCTCGAAGAAGATAGAGAGCATTGAACAACAGTTGAGTTCTTCTACTTCTCAGAGGAGTGGGAGACTCTAAAGGATAAAGTCCACAAAACGATAGCAGAATTCAAATCTAACAATCAACAGAAGAAGAGAAATAAGTTTGTTCGAGACACAGAAGATTACCTAAACGATACAGTTTATAAGTGGCAAGATCAGGGTCCCTCCTACCCCCGCCTTCCATTTAATCGTGCTGTCAGATATACTATATCCTCAGGGTCCGATAGTGACCTATCCTCGGGCGCTTCAAGACAACCTTTTTTAGGGAGAGGACGACCACGTGGACGACGACCAAAGCGTTTTTACACAAACGACCAATACGCAGGGGGAAACGGAGGACCACCGCCACGCGTACTGACACGCTCTCAGGTGAGCAACCCTTAGTATATAACATTTCGTCAAAAAACTTAACACCTGCAGAAATGTCAGTCCTGAATAAGGGCCTGTCCTTTTGTCCCATGACACCTCTTGATACCTTCTCTTTGGAGGAGGACCTCCAACGTTTCTTTCGATTGGTCCGCCTCAAAGTACACTTTAGAGACACCACCGAAAGAACTACAGCTTCAGACCCCGTACCTATTTTTTCTATATCCAACCTAGGCCTAAGAACGAAATCCAAATACAATCCCCCTACCAATTACCACCCGGTAGAGACTTTTGTGAATTTGGTACAACACGATGTAGTTCAGCTAACATCCCATCCTAATCAGACTAATTTAAGATATCACTCCAATCTCACACCAATGGAACGTCAGGCACTCGACCAATTATGTATAGCCAAAGATATAGTGGTAAAACCAGCTGATAAGGGTGGGGCTATCGTTGTTATGGACAAGAACATGTACTTGTCTGAAATCCAACGACAACTCTCTGATGTGGACACATACTTACCCCTCAGCCATAACCCCACCCAAAAAGTCAGCCTATTGATTAATACTCTTGTACAACACTATCTGGCCCTGAACATCATAGACTCACGAACAGTCGAGTTTCTCACTAATTCTCACCCGGTTACTCCGGTGTTTTACATTTTACCCAAAATCCATAAGGACCCCACCAGACCCCTGGGGCGACCGATAGTAGCCTCTACGGACTCTATCTTGTCCCCACTCGCTATTTTGCTCGAAAAAATTCTGACCCCATTAGTGTGAAAGACTCCATCCTTCATTTTAGATACGGGTGATTTCCTGAATAAAATCAAGTCCATTTCACCATTATCTACATCCCACACTCTGATCACATGGGATGTTACGAATTTATACACCTCTATTGATCACCAATTAGGCTTAGAGGCTGTCTCCAAATTTCTAAGCCTCAACTCTTTTGACTTGACGTCAAAAAAATTTTGTCTTGACTTACTGTCCCTAATCTTGAACAATAATTTCTTTTTATTTGGGGACCAATTTTATCTCCAAAGGAAGGGCACGACCATGGGCAGTAATATGGCGCCCCCATACGCCAACATTTTTATGGCCATTTTTGAATTTGAGCACGTATATACCCACCCCATTGTACTCACAGTACTCAAAACTGTGGCTTCGTTTTATGACGACGATATTTTTTGTATTTGGACAGGCCCTGAGGACACAATCTCAATCTTCCATGACCATATTAATTCCATCTATCCCGATTTACGGTTCACTATACATTACGACAACAATAGAATTAATTTCTTGAACACATATATTTTATCTGATTCTGAAGGCAATCTTTCTTCCGACTTATATCGGAAACCCACTGACCGTAATAGTCTTTTACATTATCAGAGCAACCATGCTCCATACACTAAACGTTCACTACCACGTTCACAATAAAAGCCGTATACGGCGTATAGTTCAGGGGCCCAACGACTTGCCAAACTAGACTAAAAGAAATGTCCGATCGCTTCCTGCAGCGGGGTTATCCTAAGCGCATCCTTACAAACAACTTGGTGACTACACCCCAGACTAATACGATCACTAGTGCTGACCAACCTCGACCTAGCCCTACGGGACAACGCCTACCACTAGTACTAAGTACATCCTTTTACGACCAAAATTCATCAGGTAATCCGCAGACATTGGACGATACTGACACGTGCTTACCCAGAAATAGAGGAGTTCAAACACTTACCACTCCAATGCTTCAAAAGAGAGAGAAATCTCCGAGACCGATTTGGGCAGAGCAGATTTCGGATCTCTTCGTCCCATTACTCGACAGCTGACTTTGACCTCCCCCAGACGAGGTACCTACCCTTGTCTCAACTGTGCCCAATGCTCATCGGTAACAAAAGGGGAATTCTTTACCCATCCCCAGACAGGCCAACAATATCCCATCAAGGGCTTTTATAAAGTGTCGATCCAATTTTGTGGTCTACTTAATTAAATGCCCATGTGGGTTGGCGTACGTTTTGGGCAAACATCACAGGCAGTGAAGGATAGAATCTCTAAGCACAAATCCCACTATTCCGCTGAAGGAATTACTTTTACCTATTCTGACCTACTTTCAAGAACGGAATCACCAGCCATCCCAACTTAGATTCCAGGTTATCGAACAGGTACCTTTACCACGGAGAGGGGGCAATCGTACGGCCACTCTCCTACGTAGGGAGCGCTTTTGGAATACACCACCCTGAACACACTGGAGCCCAAAGGACTTAACAGAGCTCATGATATGAAATGCTGATGTACAGTGAGATCCTTTATATATATGAGATCTCATTATTGGGCTCTTAACCATGGATATACTTTGCTAATCATACTATAAACTATGTCATGCTGTACTGGTATCCCGAATCCACTTTTTGTATACATATAATGTCTCATTATGTCACTTTTGTCATATATTTACTATCATGTTTTTTACTGTTTACTTCTATTTGTCCCGACAGATAAAATGATGGTAACTATCCTGTTGAAGATGGCTTTACGTCCGTTCCCTTTTCTTCTCCTTTTACCCCTTCCAGTTCTTGTCACTCTTTTCATTATTCCCCTTGTCTCACTTATTTTTGCTCTTCTCTTTTTGACTTTCTCTCTAGCTTCCTTTTTCTTCTTTTTACTAGTACCACTTACCCTATATTGTACTCTTTAGAATCCTCCTCCTGATTCCTTTGGATCATTGCTCACTTTATTTCCTACTTGCGCCGTTCTTGACGCATGCTCTGTATGCCCTGTCCATCCACACTTCCGCCCTCGCTTCCCTTACTCTATTGCGCAGACCGCCGGGTCCTCTGCGCATGCGCGGTTGCCTTTTTAAGAGCCCGACATGCCGGAGCTCAGACAACCGGCGGTCTGAACATTCTCTGGACGTGTGCGTCCGTTCCCTATCACCTAAGGTAATACTTTATCCCTTATCTTCTCCTACTTAGTTTTTATATCCCTTACTACACACTGTGACTATTATTATTTTCATCTCTAGCCACAACTGGCCTTTTATATGCCGACCGGGCATTCACAGAAGCAGATACTTGCAGTGAGCGGTATGATCCTTTACTATGCACGCACCTGTTGTTTTCTCAGTATATTATACTATATGCTGATCTTCTGCCTTTTCTTCCCAATAGCATTCCGCTGCCATAAATACTATAATCTATCTCCTACACTATTAAATTTCACGTTTTTACCTCAACCATTTGGTAAGAACATACATTTGGGTTTTCTATCTTTTTATTCTGCTCTACCTTATATTATGGATTTTCTATACATTTCCTTTATATCCCCTCCTCTGTCTGTCATCTTCCCCCTTTTTTTTCTCCTTATATGTTTTCCTCTGTTTTTCCTTCTTCTATTTCATCAGTATACCTAACTGCGATGTACTTATTGCGTTACATTTATTGTTCTTATATTGATTGTAAATATCTTTTTTACACAGATGTCACTTTGAAAAAGGCTTGATGCCGAAACGTCAAAAATATTTCTTTGACATCAATACCCCTTATTCCCTTATATCTACTGATCTGTACCTATGTACTTGTGAATGTCTCAAAACTGGTGCAATACTGATGTTATTCGCTTTTTGATTTAGCACTATAGCTTTAATCCAGTCTGTTAAATAAAGATATACCCTTTTCACAATACCTCTTTGGTGTGCAGTGGATTTATCATTTAGACAACGAAACTAGTCAAGATGAAGAAGGAGAAGTACACATTACTACAGAGTCAGTCCATAATGGATATAGGAATCTCCTATTTCAGGAACAGATGTTGGTGTTATCTCTCGAATCATTATCGGACTCGGATGCTATTCATTCTGAACAAAGTAATAAAGTCCCACATTTCAGAACAAGTAACTCGGACTTCTATCCTGTCAACTCCCGTACAACAGCAATGGACCGCTTCCAATACCTGGTGGAGAAGGACCTACGTTCATTAGATCACACTGTCCCGCCCTGTCGAAAATTTGCAAATTGATCAAATAAACAACGTAATGCAGTAGAGCACCTAACTAAAAACAAAAATATAATTATTAAGATGGCAGACAAGGGCGGTACAGTTGTGATCATGAACAGAAAGGAATACATTGCAGCAATGCAAAAGCTCCTATCAGACGACTAAGTTTACCTGAAATTGTCTTGTGACCCTACAGTTAAGTTTAGGGAGGAATTATCTGGTATTCTAATGGAGGGGTTCTCTCTGGGGATACTGAGTCAGAGGGACCTAGACTATCTGATTTTAGATTGCCCAATTACGCCTATTATGTACGGGCTCCCAAAAATACATAAGAGTTTAAGTTCCCCACCAATGCGACCGATTGTGTCGGGCATCGGGTCATTGCTTGAGAGGCTATGTCAGTGGTTAGACACGGTATTACAGCCGCTGGTCCTATGTACACCTGGGCATCTAAAGGATACTAAAGAGGTCCTCAATAGTCTATCAAATCTCACATGGAGGTCTAATATGTGCTGGATGGCCTGTGATGTAGAGGCCCTCTATACCTCCATCCCACATCATGTTGCCATCTTGGGGTTACAATTTCATCTGAAAAATTTCAGTGATTATTCTAATGAGTTTATCTCTTTTGTTCTGGATGTTACCACATTCCTGATGACACACAATTTTTTCAAATTTGATGGTACATATTTCCTTCAACTTAGGGGTGTATCAATGGGGGCCAAATTTTCCCTCTCTCTGGCCAACCTGGTCATGGCATGGTGGGGGGCGGTGTATATTTACACATTGGACAATCCTTTTTGCAGTTGTCTCATCTGGTATGGCAGATACATCGACGACCTCCTTTTGGTTTGGGGCGCCGATGTGTCTGCCATACCGGACTTCATGGAGTATTTGAATAATAACCCGTTTAATTTTTCTTTCACTTTTTGCACCAATCCGACTACCATCAATTTTTTGGACCTGACTTTGGTGGGCAGAGAGGGGGAATTCGTGCATACTAGAACATATCGCAAGCCCACATCCGGTAATACTGTACTCCACCACCGTAGCTTTCACTCCAGGAACACCCTTAAATCCATTCCGATAGGGGAGACAATTAGGGCAAAACGCAATTGCTCCTCTGCACAGGATTTTATGAAGGAATCCAAACAAATATATAGGAGATTGAAATCCAGGGGTTACCCAGATTGGGTGCTAAGAAGAGCCAATTCTATTGTAGAGAATAGATCTCGAGAGGAACTCTTGTCTACAAAAACTACCATTAAACAGAAGGGGAGCAAACATTTGGTTCTAAGTTTGGATCACAGTCATCAATTTCATTATATTAAAAAAATAATTTCGAAATATCTTTCAATTTTGGAAGAAGATCCTACTTTGGAATCCATTCTTGCTCATGGGTACAGGATTGTACCAAAAAAGCCCAAGACCCTAGGGACATTACTATCCCCCAACTTAATCAAATCAAGGGATAAGACACCTACTTGGCTAAAATTTAGTGGCTTCTATAAATGCGGAGGCAACCCTTGCCGTACATGCCAATATGTATACCCTACAAGATCCTTTTTAAATTCAGAAGGTAATAAAACATTCCCAATAAGGCAATATATTAATTGCAATTCGTGCTATGTGGTCTATCTAGCCACTTACACAACATGCAATGTGCAATATGTAGGAAGTACGTCGCGAAAATTAAAAATACGCATTTTGGAGCATCTCAATGACACAACCACCAACTCCCCACGTAATCGATCAAGTTTATCAATGCATTTCAGGGAGGTCCATGGAAATGATTGTGGAAGCCTGCGGGTTATAGGTATAGATCGGATCTTAAAACCTGTCAGGTGAGGGGATTTAAAACATCTTCTTCATGATCGTGAGGCCTACTGGATACTCATGCTCAACACATCTCAACCCAGAGGCCTTAATTCAAGGAAAGAAATTATGTTTCATTACTAGGCAGGTTTAAGAAAAACTGGCTTACACCTTGGACAGTACATCAGCTCATCTAAATTCCTATGGTAAAATTTATCAGACTAATTATTCTATAAATTACATATACTTATTTTAATGTTTGATAATAGGATTAATATTTGAAACTAATTGATCAAAATCAAAATACATTTAATAATAATATGAATTGTAATGTAGGATTCATTGTTTCTCATGTGGTTCAGTTTAAGTGTATTCATTCTAGTCTGTACCACCTGGGTCTGCGTTGCTCTATCTGTGCACCGTGCTCTGTGTTAAGGTATTTTATGGTATGTCTGCAATAGGTCCAGGTTTCTGACGAGCGCCCAGCGCATGATCTGTTGCCATTCTGGTAGCTCCGGACGCCGCTGGCCAAAGTAATGCGCATGCGACTTTTTGCCAGTATCGGCTTCAGCAGGTAGATCTGCGCAGGTCCGGTCGTCATTTCCGGCCCAGCAGTTCACAGGAGATCCACCAGGTGTGTTTGATGTTTTTTGAATTACTGTGTATATATAAGTAGATACATTGTGTTGTTTAATGGTCTATGAGTAAGGGACCGCAGTGTCCCGAAATGCGTCAGATTCTACATTGAATGCTTGGATGTTATCGATTTTAATGGGTGTCCAATAAAGAAGCTTTTATCTATGGCAGACGTCCCGTTGCAGTGCTGTATCCATCTCCTGTGCTCACCAATTAGCCATCAGAGAATCCACAAAACCCACTCCCCCTTCCACTCTCCTGCACACACACTAATAATATGTGCTGCCAGAGCTTCCACCATGCTCCCATAACTAACAATCCTCAGACAAGTTCACCATCTCCATGGCGGGCGTACGCCCCATCTTACCACGCTGCCCGCGCCAACATACTGTATCAATAGACATTTCAGCCCTGACTGTGATGGACTTCCGTCCCATCTCTCTCATATTATTGCAACTGCGTGGCTCACCTAGAACGGACTAAGCAGAATAGGTGCTACATTCCACAGCACACTACCAGCTTTATCAACTCCTATAAACCCCTTCTCCTCCATGTCCAACATGTACATTCACTGGGAATATAAACTCCATCGTACTGTACAATATTGTCATATAAACTCCATTGTACTGTACACTATTGTCATAGTCTCTTCCAATAAAGCACTTGTCAAAAGGGAGCCTTATTTGTCTTGTGTCCATTAGATTAGAGATGATTGTGTAACGAATGCTGGTAGTGGATCCGCTGGACCACCGCAAGCGATGGTGTAAGCCGTACCAGGGGGCGGAGTCTAAGTAGAACCCGGTTTTCACCAGAGCCCGCCGCAAAGCGGGATGGACTTGCTGCGGCGGAGAACTACCAGGTCGCCCCACTGGCGTGACTTGCTTGCGGTGGCAGCCAAGGCAGTGCGTGGTACAGAATCGTGAGACGTAGGCGAAGTCGGGGACAAGCAGGAGGTCAGGACAGGCGGCAACGGTTCGTGGTCAGGATTCAGGAGCGAAAAGGTTCAGTACACGGAAGTCAGGCAACGAGGCAGTAGACGCTTTCTCTAAAGGCTGAATGGCACTAAAGATCCGGCAAAGGTGACCCGGAAGGAAGGGGGTTAAATAGGGTCACCTGCCAGCCTTAACCAATAATGGGCGTACTGGCCCTTTAAATCTCCGAGAGCCGGCGCGCGCCTAAGGCGCGGGCACGCGCACGCCGGCCGGCCAGGAGGACGGGAGGACTCGGGAGCGCAGGAAGGTAAGGAGGAAGCCGGGACCCGACCCGCGGGACCGGCAGGGACCGCGGGGACCCAACGGGTGACAGCACGAGTGCGCCCGCAGCCCGGGCGAGGGGCTGCGGGACCACCCGTGACAGATTGCCCAAGTAGGAGGCTTGGAATCCCTTACTGGAGTTAATAAATTGCTGTATACATAAGGCTTTCCTGTTGGTAATGATAATGGAAAAGGAGCTATTCCTTCCTTCAGAAGTAGAAACGGCTAAATGGTGAGTTTAAAAATCAGGTTTTTAAATAGTGTGTATAGAGGTTAAGAGTTATACATAATAAAAGTTACGTTTTAGTGTTTTATAGATACAGAACTGATAGAGTTTAAGTTTGCCTATGGCAAAATAGTAAATATAGTGACATATAAATAAGACCCCTGAAAATTTAGTGCAAGTACATTTTTTCACATTTCACATTTCCCAGTATATAAAATGGCATCATTAAAACATAAACAACTTAATCTGCAAAAAACAAACCCTCATATAACTATATAGGCAAAACAGTAAAAACGTATGGCTCCTCGAAGACAGGGAGGAAAAAAATAAGCTGCAGCTCAACCATGGTGAGTCGCTCCCTGCAGAGTCTTATCTCTAGCAATGGAGTTTGTTTACTTAACTAAATGACAAGCTTTCCATCTTTACAGCTGTGTAGCCTTGTGCACTACACTTTATAAATCTCATGCAATCATATCACTGTAACAAGAATAGCTAGGAGCAGCAGAGCTGATATGTCAATCACTGCTACAGAACAACCAACATAGAAAGAGAAAGTGTGAGTCTGAAGCTTCATGTGTCTGTTTGGATTTATCTACTCGAAGAGGTCTGACTGTATATATAAAATGCAAAAGGTTCCATTAAATTGATTTAGGAAATAATTGTCTGATTTAGACAAATTCTTTTCCTTTGTTCTTGGGGGAATATTGAGCAAAAATTAACTAACTTGTATGTACTGAAAGTGAAGCCTTTATATTATATATCTTCCACCCCTCATACAGAAAGCCTGTGAGTCCTGCTGTCTCCACCCACTCATAGAGAAAGCCTGTGAGTCCTTCTGTCTCCACCTGCTCATAGAGAAAGCCTATGAGTCCTGCTGTCTCCACCTACTCATAGAGAAAGTCTGTGAGTCCTGCTGTCTCTACCTACTCATAGAGAAAGCCTGTGACCCTTGCTGTCTCCACCTACTCATAGAGAAAGCCTGTGAGTCCTGCTGTCTCCACCTACCCATAGAGAGAGTCTGTGAGTCTTGCTGTCTCCACCTACTCATAGAGAAAGCCTGTGACCCTTGCTGTCTCCACCTACTCATAGAGAAAGCCTGTGAGTCCTGCTGTCTCCACCTACCCATAGAGAAAGCCTATGAGTCTTGCTGTCTCCACCCACCCATAGAGAAAGCCGGTGAGTCCTGCTGTCTTTGCCTACTCATAGAGAAAGCCTGTGACCCTTGCTGTCTCCACCTACTCATAGAGAAAGCCTGTGACACTTGCTGTCTCCACATACTCATAGAGAAAGCCAGTGAGTCCTGCTGTCTCCACCTACTCATAGAGAAAAATCTTGAGTCTGCTGTCCCCTACCCACTCATAAGAAGCCCGTGACCCTTGCTGTCTCCACCTACTCATAGAGAAAGCCTGTGAGTCCTGCTGTCTCCACCTACTCATAGAGAAAGCCTGTGAGTCCTGCTGTCTCCACCTACTCATATAGAAAGCCTGTGAGTCCTGCTGTCTCCACCTACCCATAGAGAAAGCCTATGAGTCTTGCTGTCTCCACCCACCCATAGAGAAAGCCTGTGAGTCCTGCTGTCTTTGCCTACTCATAGAGAAAGCCTGTGAGTCCTGCTGTCTCCATCTACTCATAGAGAAAGCCTGTGACCCTTGCTGTCTCCACCTACTCATAGAGAAAGCATGTGACCCTTGCTGTCTCCACCTACTCATAGAGAAAGCCTTGAGTCCTGCTGTCTCCACCTACTCATTTGAGAAAGTCTGAGTCCTGCGTCTCTACCTACTCATAGAGAAAGCCTGTTTACCCTGCTGTCCCCCCACCTACTCATAGAGAAAGCCTGTGAGTCCTGCTGTCTCCACCTAATAAAGAAAGCCTGTGAGTCCTGCTGTCTCCACCTACTCATAGAGAAAGCCTGTGAGTCCTGCTGTCTCCACCTACTCATAGAGAAAGCCTGTGAGTCCTGCTGTCTCCACCTACCCATAGAGAAAGCCTATGAGTCTTGCTGTCTTTGTCTACTCATAGAGAAAGCCTGTGAAATCCTGCTGTCTCCACCTAATAGAGAAAGCCTGTGACCCTTGCTGTCTCCACCTACTCATAGAGAAAGCCTGTGAGTCCTGCTGTCTCCAACTAACCATAGAGAAAGCCTATGAGTCTTGCTGTCTCCACCCACCCATAGAGAAAGCCTGTGAGTCCTGTGTCTTTCCTACTCATAGAGAAAAAACCTGTGAGTCCTGCTGTTCCACCTACTCAAGAGAAAGCCTGTGAGTCCTGCGTCTCCACCTACTCATAGAGAAAGCCTGTGACCCTTGCTGTATCCACCTACTCATAGAGAAAGCCTGTGAGTCCTGCTGTCTCCACCTACTCATAGAGAAAGCCTGTGAGTCCTGCTGTCTCCACCTACCATAGAGAAAGCCCGTGAGTCCTGCAGTCTCCCCCTACCCATAGAGAAAGCCTGTGAGTCCTGCTGTCTCCACCTACTCATAGAGAAAGCCTGTGAGTCCTGCTGTCTCCACCTACTCATAAAGCCTGTGAGTCCTGCTGTCTCCACCTACTCATATAGAAAGCCTGTGAGTCCTGCTGTTTCCACCCACCCATAGAGAAAGCCTGTGAGTCCTGCTATCTATGCCTACTCATAGAGAAATCCTGTGAGTACTGCTGTCTCCACCTACTCATATAGAAAGCTTGTGAGTCCTGCTGTGCCACCCACCAAAGAGAAAGCCTGGAGTCCTGTTATCTATGCCTATCATAGGAAATCCTGTGAGTATGCTGTCTCCCCCTACTCATAGAGAAAGCCGTAGCCTGCTGTCCCCCCACCCACTCATAGAGAAAGTGTGGTCCTGCTGTCCCACCTACCATAGAGAAAGCTGTGAGTCTTGCAGTCTCCACCAAACCCAAAGAAAAGCCCTTTAGTCCCCCTGTTCCCCCTACTCATAAAAAGCCTGTGAGTCCCCCTTTTTCCATACCATAAAGCCTGTGAGTCCGTGTCTCCACCTACTCATATGAAGCCCGGAGTCCTGTTTTCCACCCACCCATAAGAAAAGCCTTGAGTCCTGCTGTCTAGCCCACTCAAAGAAACCTTTTGGTACTGCTGTTCCACCTATCAAAGAGAAACCTTGAGTCCTGCGTCTCCACCCTCATATAGAAGCTTTTCTGCTTTTTCCCCCCACCCATGAGAAACCGTGGTTGTACTAGCCATCATAAGAAATCCGGATATGCTGTCTCCACCCATCAAAAGAAAACCTGGAGCCTGCTGTCTCCACCCACTCATAAAAAAGCCTGTGAGTCCCCTGTCTCCACCCACTCATATAAAAACCGTGAGCGCTTTTTCCCCCCACCAATAGAGAAACCCCGTGATCGTGTCATGCCACTTAGGAATCCGTTTAAATCCTGCGTTCCCCCTAAAAAAGAAAGCCTGTGAGTCCTGCTGCTCCACCCACCATAGAGAAAGCCGTGGTCCTGCTGTCTCCATACTATAGAGAAAGCCTGTGATGGCTGTCTCCACCACTATAGAGAAAGCCCGTGAGTCTTTTTCTCCACCACCCAAAAGAAACCCGTGATCCCGCTTTTCCACCACCCCTAAAAAAGCCGTGAGTCCTGCTGTCTTGCCCCCTCAAGAGAAATCCTTGAGTTGTTTTCCCCCACCTACTTTTAAAAAGAAAATGTCAGTCCTGCTGTCTCCCCCCTACCATGAGAAAGCCCGTGAGCCTGCTGTTCCACCATTATAGAGAAATGTGAGTCCCGCGTCTCCCCTACTCATACAGAAAGCCTGTGAGTCCTGCTGTCTCCACTACTCATAGAAAAAGCCTGTGAGTCCTGCTGTTTCCACCCACCCATAGAGAAAGCCTGTGAGTCCTGCTGTCTCCACTCACTTTAAGGGAACGGCAAATCCATCACCAAAAGTTTGGTGATCTTTTGAAGAAGTTTTACTAAATATACATATAAAGACAATGAAACCTCTTTGAGAAGACCTCCCAGTGATGGGCGATCATATCAAAGAAGAGGGACAATATACAGAAAAATTCTAATCTTGATTATTTAATCTTTTTAAGGCCATGGTCTTTCGGTGAGGTCTCTCTACACATATGTATAGATGTACACATACATAGATGACCACCCACAGTTGCAGTGAGTCTAGAAGGGTGGTCTTCTTTAAAGGCCTAAACACCAAGTGAATAAGGAGACTGGAAATCTATCACAGAAAAATATGGTCTAGATTGGGGTCTTAGTACAGGGGTGGTCTTTTTTTCGAGAGGCTTCACTGTATATTTTGCATTGAGGATATCTATACTACACTTTTAATTCGGGGAACTTTCTATTTTTCTGTTCATGTTCGGTTCAGTCTAACATTCCCATAAAACATGTTAACCAGCCAGCAGCGGCCCAGGTCTAAAGCTCTGGGTGAGCTGAGTCAGCAAAAGCTTTACTATGAGTATCAGCCAAAAGAAGAGACAACAAAGGTCACTCTGCACGGTTTACAAGAAATAGGCTACTGAATGTAAGTACGATAAAATGTTCATGACATATATTACTCAACAGTCTACTATAATGTCCTTCTGGAGGGATACAAAGGACTAATGCTACATAGTTGTGAGTCCTCTCTAGTCTTTATGTTACTGGCATTGTATAGAAAGCCTAGAGAACCTATAGTATGTCCAAACTAGGACATCAAAGTAGCATGCTATTTGATAGCATATAAATTGAATATCCCATCAATGGGTGATACAGGTGCTCCCTAATGCGTTACCGTTGGTGTACAAGGGAGTGTATCTTGATATATATACACACTACCATTCAAAAGTTTGGGGTCACCCAGACAATTTTGTGTTTTCCCTGATACTTTTATTTATCAAATGAGTTGCAAAATGAATAGAAATATCGTCCAGACATTGACAAGGTGAGCAATAATGATTTTTATTTGAAATAATAATTTTCTACTTCAAACTTTGCTTTCGTCGCTCCCTTTGCAGCAATTCCAGCATTGCAGACCGTTGGCGTTCTAGCTGTTAATTTGCTGAGGTAATCTGGAGATATGTCCCCCCATGCTTCCAGAAGCCCCTCCCATAAATTGGATTGGCTTGATGGGTACTTTTTGAGAACCATACGGTCAAGCCACTCCCACAACAGCTCAGTGGGGTTGAGATCTGGTGACTGTGCTGGCCACTCCATTACAGATAGATTACCAGCTGCCTGCTTCTTACCTAAATAGTTCTTGCATAATTTGGAGGGGTGCTTTGGGTCATTGTCCTGTTGTAGGATGAAATTGGCTCCAATCAAGCACCCCCCACAGGGTATGGCATGGCATTGCAAAATGGAGTGATAGCCTTCCTTATTCAAAATCCCTTTTACCTTGTACAAATCTCCCACTTTACCAACACCAAAGCAACCCCAGACCATCACATGACCTCCACCAGCACCAAAGTAACCCGAGACCATCACATGACCTCCACCAGCACCAACCCCAGACCATCACATGACCTCCACCATGCTTGACAGATGGCGTCAGGCAACCCCAGACCATCCCATTACCTCCACCATGCTGGACAGATGACGTCAGGCAACCCCCCAGACCCCCCATTACCCCCACCACATTGAAAAAATGGCGTCAGGCAACCCCAGACCATCACATGACCTCCCCCGTGCTTGACAGATGGTGTCAGGCCCTCTTCCAGCATCTTTTCAGTTGTTCTGCATCTCACAAATGTTCTTCTGTTTGATCCAAACACCTCAAACGTCGATTCGTCTGTCCATAACACTTTTTTCCAATCTTCCTCTGTCCAATGTCTGTGTTCTTTAGCCCATATTAATCTTTTCCTTTTATTAGCCAGTCTCCGATATGGCTTTTTCTTTGCCACTCTGCCCTAAAGGCCAGCATCCCGGAGTCGCCTCTACACTGTAGACATTGACAATGGTGGTTTGCGGGTACTATTTAATGAAGCTGCCAGTTGAGGACCTGTGAGGCATCGATTTCTCAAACTATAGACTCTAATGTACTTGTTGCTCAGTTGTGCAGCGGGGCCTCCCACTTCTTTTTCTACTCTGGTTTGTGCTCTCCTCTGAAGGGAGTAGTACACACCGTTGTAGGAAATCTTCAGTTTCTTGGCATGGAATAGCCTTCATCTCTCAGCACAAGAACAGACTGTCGAGTTTCACATGCAAGTTCTCTTTTTCTGGCCATTTTGCGAGTTTAATCGAACCAACAAATGTAATGCTCCAGATTCTCAACTAGCTCAAAGGAAGGTCAGTTTTATAGCTTCTCTAATCAGTAAAACTGTTTTCAGCTGTGCTAACATACTTGCACAAGGTTTTTCAAAATATCCAATAGCTTTCTTACACAGTTAGCAAACACAAGGTACCATTAGAACACTGGACACGTGTCTTCTTTCAACCGTACTAACTTTGTAACTATGTAACTATGTAACTATGTAGCTGGAGTTAATTTTTCAATAAGGAATGGTCCGCACCGGGTTGAATAAAAGCATATCTTCAACACTTTATTAATCCAAATACAAAAAGGTGGACATCACACGACAGGCAGTTTGCAAGGATGGCAACCAACGCGTTTCGATCTTAAACGATCTTAATCATGGTTCAAACATTATACAGCGTAACGAGATTTATATACAACGTCATCATCCTACGTCATCCTTCAATAAACTTTAGCAACAATACACAAATAGGAACAATAAAAAGCAAAATCTTCATATCATCTAAAAGGAGAAAAAATATATCATCAATTTTATTTTGCCTCAATAATGTATCAAATCTGATCTATAATTGAGGCCATTCGGGTGGGAGGTATTTAAACACAAAATCCAAAAGTTTTCTCTGTTTAATAGTGCACATCTCCAATCCCCACCTCTAACTGGCTTTTTAACTCTTTCAATACCTGAAAATTTCAAAGATGTTACATCTCCCCCATGCTCATGAAAAAAATGTTTTGACACATTAGAAGGGTTACTAGGATGTAAATTCATAGCATCCCTAATGCGTTCATGCATTCTATTTTTTAATTTTCTTGTGGTGCATCCCACATAACGCTTGTCACACTGAATACATTCAACACAATAAATTACATAGGATGTATTACAGTTAATAAACTGTTTAATGGTATATGGTCTCTCACTCAAACTCCCTTTAATCTCTTTTATATTATTGGCAAATTTGCAAACGTTGCAGCGCTTGTTTGTACATTTGAAAAAACCGCGACAGGCCAACCAGGTTTCCTGATCTTTTTTAAAAGTCTGAACTAAGCTCGGGGACAGAAGACTTCCTAGACGAGGAGATTTCCGACTGGAAAATCTGCAGCCTTTTTTCAAAATTAAGCGCAAAGTATCATCTTGTTCCAAAATGGGTAGATATTTATTAATAATAGATTTTATTTGGAAAAATTCCTCACTATAAGTCGTGACAAAAGTTGGAACATTTTGATTTTTTATATCTTACTGTAAGTGTAATATCTGGTTCCTAGATTTATTTTTTACTATATTTTTTGCTCGATCAGCATCCATTTCGATACCCCCCGGTCCAGAAGACGTTCACATACTCCATCTTCTTCCCGTATATACAATTCATTTGTAGAGCAATTTCTTTTTGCCCGATATAACTCTCCTATTGGAATAGATTTTATTGTATGAATGGGATGACACGAATTTGCTCTTAAAATAGTATTTCCTGCTATATTTTTTCTAAATGTGCTAGTAATTACAGATTTTGTTGTAATATTGGCTTGTAAGGTTAAGTCCAGAAATGCAACGGTACTTTGGTACCAATTAACTGTAAATTAAAAATTACAGGAATTCTCATTTAAATGTCGGGCAAAGTGGGGCACGGTTACTGGGCCACTAGACCAAATTATAACAATATCGTCCATGTAGCGGCCGTACCACACAATGTCCGACACAAACGGATTGTTCTCTGAAAAGATATTAAACTCCTCCCACCACGCCACAAAAATGTTAGCAAAAGAGGGCGAAAACTTTGCCCCAATAGACGCACCTACTCTCTGCAAAAGATATTCCCCATTAAACATAAAAAAGTTATGTGACAGCAAATACTGCAAAACTTCAAGCATAAATTCTCGTAAAACCTGGGAATAATTAGAGTACTTCTCCAGAAAGTGAGACACAGCAATTATACCTAGACCGTGCGGGATGCATGAATAAAAAGATTCCACATCCCACACGATCCAGAAATACTCCGGTCTCCAATCTATAGTTTCAACCACATTCAGAACATGTTTAGAGTCCTTCAAGAATCCAGGACAAAGGGGCACAATTGGCTGCAATAAAGAATCCAGCCACTGGCACAAATTCTCATTCATAGATCCAATCCCAGCCACAATGGGACGCATGGGAGGTGGAAAACGCATTTTATGCAATTTTGGCAAAGAATGGAAAATCGGCATAGCCGGATATTTCACATTTTAAATGTCATATTATCGTTGATTGAAAATGCCAGTGGCTAGACCTTCATTTAAGATTCTCTCAAGATCATTATGAAAACTCTCAGTTGGATCACCCCGTAATTTTTTGTATGTAATCCAATCAGCCAATAGATTTTCATTAAGTTGTATATATAGCCTAGTATTCAGAAGAACGACAGAGCCACCCTTGTCAGCTTGTCTAATGGTTGAATCTGGATGATTACGTAAATCCCAGATGGCTTTTCTTTCAGATTTTGTCAGGTTATCCCGTTTTCTACCCAACATTTTTGTATGTAGTTCTACCAACTCTCGCTGTACAATCTCCTGAAACCTGTCAACTACCTCAGTACGTCGTTGTACTGGGTAGAAGAAAGGGTTACGTGTTACAAAAGTATCAGATTTATTAACACAAGTAACATTTCCCTCCAACTCCAATTGTAACAAATCTCTCTGAGTTGACTGCTCAGCGAAAGTTGTTGAGTATAATTCATGGTTCAAAATATCGCCATTTGCATCTATGCCATTACTGTTCAATGTATCCTCTGAATCAAAAAAATACTTTTTAACCATCAATGATCTTACAAAGCGGTTTACATCACAAATCATCTCATATACATTAATATGTGATGTTGAGTCAAAATTTAACCCCCGAGACAAAACCGCAATTTCCGATTCAGAAAATACATAGGATGACAAGTTAACTACGTTGCCTTCTTCTTTGGCTCTCTCTTCTTGGGGACTTTGGAGGTCTGATCTTCTACGGTGCTTTCTGCCCCCTCTTCTACATCGTTTTTTGATTTATTTTTGTCCATTTTTTTAACATTAAGAGAGTCCGATTGGGCCGAAGACCCAGATGCAACATCATTATGTAGCTGGAGTGATGGTTGTTGGAAATGCGTTGGAAATGCGCCTCTATACACCCAGGGCCGCCATCAGAAATTTTGAGGTCCCATACTGCTGGAGCGTCTGGCCCCCCCCAACCAACCCCCTACTCCTCACCCTCCCTACCCATCCCCGGCCGTCCCGACAGAGCCCCACCCCTCCCCCGTCCCACAACCATCGCCACCCCAGAAAAATAAAAAATAGTTTTTGGGGTCACAAGAAAGGAAAATGCAACTGTGCCATTGTTTTTGGATTTAGTTCTTGCTGGGTGATACAAGGTCCAGCAAATACCTCCACATGTCACCATTATAATGTTACTAGCAAAGCCAGTATACCCAGATCAATATTGCCAAGCAACAATATACAAACACTAAATAATACCACCACCTATCACTACCATATGCTGACTAGTCCCACCATAATGTTATTGACTAAACCAGTACACCAAGACCAATATCACAAAACAACAACAATATACAAGCACCTAATAATATCGGCACATCATCACCACATATCTCCAACATAACAATACTGAATAATACCGCCATACTGTTACTGAATATAAACCATCACACCAAAACCAATATTTCCTCCATACAGTGACCCTATAGTGGTAGATACCAGGTACACAGGTGCTTTGCAAACAGTTTACTTACATTTAGGGCCTCACAGGTGACATCTTGTCTGAGGAGTCGTTCACTTTCCCTTTTCTTCTCTATTCGGTCCAGACCTCCATGATGACTTCCTCCGTCCACCACTCGTCCCTGTAGAATTTACAACACAAACACCTGAGACTCCTCACTTTTTTTTTTATCATTTTCCCAACTGAGTGCCCCCTCCCCCCATGTACAAACTCCCCATTTATAATGGCCCAAATGGTAAGAATTACCCCCTGGTAATTATGGGGCTCCCCCAGTCAGTATGTAGGAACAACGGGGCCCCCGGGCGGTAGCTTGGCACCCAACGGGCAGTAGCTAGGTAGCTTGGGGAGACGTAGGCAGCTTCGGGCCCCCGGGCGGTAGCTTAGGGTTCCCATGTAGGTACAATGGGGGCCCCCTGTAGCTTAGGCCACCCCTGTAGGTAGAATAGGGCCCTCTGTAGATTAGGGCCCCCCTGTAGGCAAAATAGTCCCCCCTGTAGATTAGTACCCCCCCCCCGTAGGCATAGTTAACCCCCCAGTCATTAGGGCCCCCTGAAGGCATAGTTCCCCTCCCAGTTATTAGGGAACTCTGTAGGCATAGTTTCCCCCCCCAGTTATTAGGGCCCCCTGTAGGCATAGTCCCCCCCCAGTTATTAGGGCCCCTGTAGGCATGTTTTCCCCCCCAGTTATTGGGGCTACTGTGGGCATATTCCCCCCCCCCAAAGGCCCACCCACCCCCCCCCTTTGGGGGCCCCCCAAATTTTCCCCCCCCCCAAAGGGGCCCCCCTTCCCCCCCCCTTTTTCCCCGGGTTTTCCCCCCCCAAACCCCTTTTTGGGCTTTTCCCCCCCCCCTTTTTACCCCCCCCCCTTTTTCCCCAAAAAGCTCCCCCCCCTCCGCTTTGGCCGCCCGCCCGGGCCGCCCCCCGCCTTTCTCCTCCGAACCCTGTTTGGCGGGGGGGGCCGGCGGAAGTCGGAACCCTGCCCCCCGGTTTTTGCCACGCCGGGCCCCCCCCCCTTGGCCCCGTACCCTTTTAAATAGATAAAAAAACCCCTTTCGAAAAACCCAACCCCCTTTTCCCGGGTTATATTTTTTTCTTTTATTTTAAATTTAGTTATTAAAAAAACTGTGTTTTTTTTTTAAAAAATAAAAAATTTCAATTAAAAATTTTTAAAGGAGTTTTTCCATTTCCCTTTAAGGCACTTTTGGGCCGGTTTATACCAAAATCACCTCATTTTTAATTGATTTACCACTATTCCGGGGATGTGGAGATCATCAGCCCAAATTAACCCGGGGGTTTATATATAAAATATATATATATATATATATATATATATTTATATATAATTAAAATATTTATATTTATATAATATTTCTTTTTTAGAACAACGCATTTCGTGCTTTAAAAATTAACACGTCGCCAGGTGTCGACAAAGTGTTCATTTTTAAAACATGAATGAAATATTTCTATACAAGAGGAGTACCTGCTCTAATGAACGGCACATCTGGTCCCCATCTATAACCAAACCAGACTCTGAGTTTTGTGTGTCCACAGATTCATATTTTAACTTGATCAAAGTGGGATAGGTACGGGTTCAACACGCACCTATCTTGGTGAGAAATCCCAAAAAATCTCACTACAAAATGAACACTGTGCTTAACACAAATTTTCTTTTTTTATGGAGATCGCCAGCACGATTTCTCTATTTTTAGTAAAGTAACCCTCTCTATTGTTTACACTAGAGGTAAGTGTAGCCTAGGCCCCAATTACACAAAAAATATTAAAATATCTATCCTAGACGGCACAATAAATAAAAAATTTACTTTTATTGAGAACACTTAAAAAATATAATTTCTAATGTATTCGAACCGCTCACATTAAGCCACATATAGATAAGGGCAATCAAAGAAATTATCTACACATGAAGGGATAGGTGCTAAAGCTAGGGAATAAAGTCCCAAGAATTCTGGCCCTGTAGAATCCTACAAGAGCTAACTAATCCCTAGCCTAATATCCGGGAAAAATTATGCGTCCCGATAAGGACGATCCCGTCTGGAACCTACCCCTACTACAATACACCCTATAATGCCCTAGTCAATTATAGCAATATATAGGTAGGTGAAATAAACATCTTACTTCAAGCGAGAGTCCCAACATGTTTCGGTGCCTACCCAGACCACTTCAGGGGACAGGGATTGGTAGGCAGCAATAGATAACACTGTTCAGAACTGGTTACGAGACCAGAGCATATGGCTCACGGCGTCCGGATACAGCTATGGTGTACTAAGATTTTTGTGTACTCGTTCCTAAGATAGGTGCAGGGAACATAGATGGAATCTGTATCTATCACACTTTTATAGCATATTCTATCGATATGTCATCAAATTGCAAGATGGGAATGCCCCATACATATTTCACCCATTGTACACAATGCCAAGAAGCAAACCAGCAAAGTATAAAATACTTCTACCAGTGATTTTTTTTTTTTTTTTTACTGCACTCTATGGGTGGTGCCCATACATGCTGAAACTGTCTCCAACATCTTCATGTTATTGGTGGGCATGCCAGCAAAGACAAAGGAGATGATAAAGTGGAAGCTTACACTCCTTGTCGCGGACAAGCAAGAAGGTCAGGACATGCAGCAATGTTTCAGGGTCGAGGGACGGAGGCAACTGTTATGGTACTTGGTATAGCAACGCTTTCTCAGTAGGCACGGGGCACTAAAGATGTAGCAGAGAACTAAAGGAAGTGTATATAGGGTCAGTGCCTGCCACTAACCAATAGCCCTTTAAATTTCAGGAGGAGCAGGAGTGTGGATAGGTAAGTTGCTGCCGGCAGTATGAGCGCTCCCGCAGCCCAACATGTGGACAACAGCGCCACTCGTCAAAGGAGAGGGGACACGAGTGCATCCATGGCCCAACATGTGGGTTGCAGGGCGGCTTGTGACAACAATATAGCAAATATGGAGGGATACAGACCCAGTTGATGCATAGAAAACATTAAGGAGCTTCTTTAGAATCCCTCTTTGTATTTTTGGTTATTGACCCGTATCAGTATTATTGTTGTGTTGTTATTTTATAATTATTACAACACAATTAAAAAAAAACTATATCCATTTGCTATCAGAATAAAGATAAAACATTATTTATAATGAACTCCATAAAGATGAAATAGTACCATTAAAAATGTCATCCTGTCCTGCAAAAAACAAGCCCTTGCATAGCTTTATGGATGGAAAAATAAAAACAGGTGTCCTGGAAGGTGGGGGAGAAAAATTGAACGCAAGGTAAACAAGAATCCCTGTGGCAAAAAGGGGTTAAGTGCCATTCACAGTGCCCTTGTAGCCTTCCTCCTTATAGCTAGTAGATCAGTGTTGGGCTTTTTTCTCTTGGGTGGTTTTCCATAAAGAAAGTTCTGGAGTTTAGGGTTTTCCTGTAGTTTTATTTGTTATTTCTTTTTTTCTGTCCATAGACGACTTTTCCATGACTCTTTTCACACCTCAATAGTACTTGTCCTTCCGTGTAATGCCTGGGTATTATATACCATGCATATAGAATTTTTTTCAGAGAAAACAGGCATTTGCAATGCTTTGCCTGAAAACATCAGATATTCTATAGATTGCCCAGATATTCTGGACATCGTCTGTGACATATTAATTGTAATCTGTTGAGTGACGTCCACCATTAAAGAGTTCTGTGTACCATAGCAGTACAATGAGAGAAGCAATATATTACAGCCAGTCTGTGAAATATCCAAAGTAAAGCCAGGTTATCCTATCTCTATTATTATTATTACTATTATTATTTATTTTAGAGCGCCATTGATTCCAGGGCGCTGCACATTCAAGGGGGGTTACATACATTACATAAGTCAAACAAGTCCAATTACAACAATAAATGACTAACAACTGGTAGAGAGACAACTGCCCACCAAGGCTTACAATCTACAAGGAGGAAGACAATTGCCACTGTACTTTGACATCTCTATATCACAAACCTGTACTCAGTAGCAGGGAAATTGTTCTCACCATGTGGCACTAGAGATGGTATGCTGACGGTGATTTTTTTCTAGCAGGCAAAGACATTTCTTTCAGTGCAGTACCAGATACCCACTACATGCTCTCCTCTCTAAACTGTGTGAACAAAGACACATGCAGATGCAGCATAGTTCGGTTTTGGTGTGATTTATAGAGATTTCACACTATGTTGTGATAGATATGGATAGACAGGCAGACAGACAGATATGACATAGATAGATAGATAGATAGATAGATAGATAGATAGGTAGAAAGATAGATAGATAGAATAGATAGATAGATAGATATGAGATAGATAGATAGATAGATATTAGATAGATAGATAGATAATAGATAGATAGATAGATAAAGATATAAGATAGATAGAATAGTAGATGATAGGATAGATAGATAGATAGTAGATAGGAAAATAGAGATAGATAGATTATAGATAGATAGATATGGTGATAGATGAGATAGATAGATAGATCGATAGATATGATGATATGTAGATAGAATAGATAGACAGATCAGTAGATATAGATAGATAGATAGATAGATAGTATTGGAGATAGGGGTAGATAGATAGATAGATAGATAGATAAATATGAGATTTGATAGATAATAGATATGATGATAATATAGATAGATAGATAGATATGATATAGATAGATAGATAGATAGATAGATAGATAGATAGATAGATAGATAGATAGATATCCAATGACTACAACACTCAAAAAAATATAAAATCTTATGCTATAGCCAGGGCAGCCAAAATAATGTGCATTGTTTCAGGTCTCTCACAGGACCTGTATATTTTAGATAACTCAAAAGATAGACAAATGTATCGATAGAGCGATATATAGACAGAAGAAAAAGGTAGATAGATATGAGATAGATATGAGATAGATATATATGAGATAGATACATAGATATATTGAAAGAGAGATATAAAGACAGAAGAAAAAGACTGGTATAAGATAGATAGATAGATAGATAGATAGATAGATAGATAGATAGATAGATAGATAGATAGATATGAGAAATAGATGGCTAGACATGAAGAAGATAGATATATAACATAAATAGATATGAAGTAGATAGACAGACAGATAGATAGAGAGATAGATATGAGATAGATAGATAGATAGATAGATATGAGATAGATAGATATGAGATAGATAGATAGATAGATAGATATGAGATAGATAGATAAATATGAGATAGATAGATATGAGATAGATAGATAGATAGATAGATAGATAGATAGATATGAGATAGATAGATAGATATGAGATAGATAGATACATAGATAGATAGATAGATAGATAGATAGATAGATAGATAGATAGATAGATAGATATGAGATAGATAGAAAGATAGATAGATATGAGATAGATAGATAAAAAGATAGATAGATATGAGATAGATAGATAGATAGATAGATAGATATGAGATAGATAATAGATGAATGAGATAGATAGATAGATAGATAGGAGATAGATATTGATAGATAGATAGATAGATAGATAGATAGATATGAGATAGATATGAGATAGATAGATATGAGATAGATAGATAGATAGATAGATAGATAGATAGATAGATAGATATGAGATAGATAGTTAGTTAGATAGATAGATAAATAGATATTCTTTATTTGGCATACATGGAGTTAACAGCTTCATCCTATAAAAAGTTTATGCATGGCATTTGGTGATAAACCCACACCTTTCATATTCCATACATTCCTACTTCCCAGCTCTGCGTCTGCCCTGGTCTTGCCCATTGTCGAACACGTCACCAATTGTCACCCTCTCATAAAGGCTGTCTAGCTGGGAGCTTAAATATTGCAGGACACTAAAACCCACCCATCAGGGTCAATTGAGTCACATTTGCTCAGTCGTGCGATAAGTTTGGGACTTTAGGTAGGAAAGGCCAGAGACAAAGGTTCACTTTTGACAGCAGGTTGCCAAGAGTGGGAACGTCTTCTCCCGTGGAGCTTTCACTGTGGCAAGTTGCCCACTTTGTACCATTTATGTGTCCTAATATTTCATATCTTTTGGAGTTTATTATACGTTTTATGTTGCTTGTGGTTTTGTGCTATAGTTTTATCAGCTTTAGGCGTCCAGACCTAATATTATTTGTAGTTTGGTACGTGCTTGTTGTGTAGATGCATGAATTACTGCTTATAAATGAAATCAGCTAAAATATTATTTTACATTTTTACTTTCTTCTAATATTTTTTTTTGTCCTGTTTGTCTTCATTCTTCTCTTTTTTGTTTGATATTTGTATATTTTATAAACTGAATCTAGAAGTAGTTTTTAACTGAATGCTACATGTCAGCAGGCTTCAAGGTTTTTTTTATGCTTTTTTAAATTTGCTTTACAATTACAGTTTTAAAAAAAAAATTGGTTAATAATTTACAGTGTTCATAATAGTTTTAGTTATAAAATTATAAAATATATGAATTTAATATTAAATCATTTCATATTATTCAAAATATGAAACAATTTTATAATGTTAGTTATAAAATGATAAAATAGCTTAATTTAATATGGAATTAACTGGGTCTATTTTTTAGGTACAATAGTGTTTACATTTTTACGTTTCTTTTACGTCATCCAGCTATTTTATACAAAATGATGCTGTTTGAGTCACGAACCTACTGCTTTAGAATTTAGATTTTTTTTATTAAAACCTATTAACATGTATACATGTAAAGTATTATAGATTTGTTTTTTGTGTGCTTTATATCTCTAAATAATTGGAAGTGTTGCATGTTGTAAAACTTGTAGTTGCAGTAATAGAGGCTAACATTGTAATGATAGTAATTTTCCTACAACTGCTAGATGGTCGTATGGCCCCCATGTTTAACTATCCTGGTAAAATCTGGACCCACCTACCACCCTACTGAACCGAACGAACAGTACCATAGATCTATACAGTTCTGTAAGCTCAGTTTAGTAGAACCCCAGGCCAGCCGAAGTGTTATAACTGTCGTACGAATAGTCAAACATGGGTACAATACACCCATCTTCATGAGGTTGTACTAGCCAATTTTCAGATTTATACCGATTAAAATGTTTTTTTTTGCCAATTTTTTGTTTTATGTATTTATAGATCACTGCAAATTCTGAGCAAACTAATTCACCATATAACAAAAAATGGTAAAAGGTAACTTTTATTAAATTAATTTTAAATAACAAGCTCCACAAAGAAGATTCACATGTTTAAGTTACGAAAACGGGATCAAAATGACAAGGGACTCACCACATCCAGTCACTTTTATCAAACCCGATGTGATCCTTGTAGTCTATAGAGGGTGATGATATATATCCATATCTCCATCAGTGTTACTGAGACAATGAATGATTATTGGTTCCTCACCCTATAAAGTCCCTAAAGAACTGTCCCTTAGCAGAGCAATGCAGAGCAAGGAGGTCATAATTATCCTGCCATACACGGGTCTAGACTTACCCTTACTTAGTTATCACTATGGTGTGAGTCTTTAATATTTTCTTTTCCCAACTGACAAGTCCATTTTATGGACGAAAAGTATGGGTTTGTTACTCTTTCTATTTCTGGTTTTCACAGGGTAAGATTTAGGGTAAGGTAAGGGGTACTTTTGTGTGGTCGCCCTTTTCGGGGCGCATTGCTCCACTAAGGGACAGTTCTTTAGGGATTTTATGCGGTGCGGAACCAATAATCATTCTTTGTCTCACTAACGGTGTTGGAGATATAGATATTTATCATCACCCTCTATGGACTACAAGGATCACATCGGGTTTGAACAGTGACTGGATGTGGTGAGACCCTTGTCATTTTGACCCCCTTTTCGTAACTTAAATATGTGAATCTTCTTTGTGGAGCTTGTTATTTAAGATTAATTTAATAAAAGTTATGTTTTATAATTTTTTGTTATACAATGAATTAGTTTACTCATATTTTATATATATGAGTTTTCATAAGAGTTGGTTTCTTGTATTTGGGGTGTTTTATGTATTTTACATAATTTTCATAATGCATTACAAATTATTAATGTAAAATTATTAGTATTAATGTATTATAATTGTATAATTGTTCGTGACTAGTTTACTCATAATTTGCAGTGACCTATATTCTATATATATGAGTTTTCATAAGAGTTGGTTACTTGTATTTGGGGTGTTTTATGTATTTTACATAATCTGCATAATTCATTACAAATTATGAATGTAAAATTATTAGCATTAACGTATTATAATTGTATAATTGTTCGTGAATAGTGAGTCTTATTTTATCCAAAGCATAATTCATGAAACCTGTAACCTTTGTACATGTTTTTTGTGTTGTTTTTTTTTTTTTTCTCTCTTTACAGCCTGTAGATAATGGGAGACTGGAGTTTCTTGGGGAATATTTTAGAAGAGGTGAATGAGCACTCCACCGTTATCGGTAGGGTCTGGCTCACAGTCCTGTTCATTTTCCGGATCCTCATTTTGGGAACTGCTGCTGAGTTCGTTTGGGGGGATGAACAATCTGATTTTGTATGCAACACTCAGCAGCCTGGTTGCGAAAACGTCTGCTATGATGAGGCTTTCCCTCTGTCCCACATCAGATTGTGGGTCCTGCAAATCATCTTTGTCTCCACACCGTCCCTGGTGTATGTGGGGCATGCTGTACACCATGTTCGAATGGAGGAGAAAAGAAAGGAACGAGAGGAAGCAGAAATGAGTCGGCAGCAGGAAATGAATGAAGAAAGGCTGCCGCTTGCTCCTGATCAAGGAAGCATCAGAACCACCAAGGAAACTAGTTCCAAAGGTACTAAGAAGTTTCGCTTGGAAGGCACCCTGCTGAGAACCTACATCTGTCACATTATCTTCAAAACATTTTTTTGAGGTGGGCTTTGTAGTGGGCCAATATTTCCTCTACGGTTTTAGGATCCTGCCCCTATATCGCTGCAGCCGTTGGCCTTGCCCAAACATCGTAGACTGTTTTGTTTCCAGGCCTACTGAGAAAACTGTATTTATTATGTTCATGTTAGCAGTGGCTGCAGTGTCGCTCTTTCTTAATGTGGTGGAGATTAGTCATCTGGGCTGGAAAAAGATTCGCCTTGCATTCCAGAGAAATGCAGATCATCAAACAAATCAGCTATACGGAGAAGCTTCTCAGAAGCCACTGCACTCCATTGCCATCTCTTCCATTCCAAAGTCTAAAGGCTACAAGCTCCTGGAAGAAGAAAAAGTTGTCTCCCATTTCTACCCAATGACCGAGGTTGGATTAGAAGCTAGCCCACTTCCGACTCACTTTAATAATTATGAGAAAAGCAGCACAGGCCTCCTGGAAGACATCTCGAAGGCCTATGATGAAACTCTGCCATCGTATCGTCAAGCTGAAGAACAAGAGGTGGTGAAAGTGCAAGTTGCTGAGACCTTAGAACAAACACCTTCTGAGCGTGCCACTTCAGTGAGGGCCCCTTCGGTGCGTGCCCCCTCTGATCGTGCCCCCTCTGAGCGTGCACCTTCTGAAAGAGCACCATCACGTGCAGTTTCTGAGCGCGCAACCTCTGAACGGGCTCCTTCTTTGCATGCACTTCCTGTAAAGTTACCTTACAACAATGCAATCTCCAAAAGAGCACCTTCTGAGCAAGCAGTCTCAGAGCCAGCTATTTCCCGTGCTGCTTCTGAGCGTGCCCTTTCTGAGCATGCACCCTCAGAGCGAGCTTCATCCCGAGCAGCTTCTGAACATGCACCTTCTGAGCATGCAACTTCAGAGCGAGTGCCATCTCGGGCAACATCTGAACATGCCCCAGAAAGGGCTCCATCCCGAGCAGCTTCTGATCATGCCCCTTCTGAGCGTGCACCTTCAGATCGAGCTCCATCCCGGGCTGCTTCTGATCATGCCCCTTCTGAGCGTGCACCCTCAGATCGAGCTCCATCCCGGGCTGCTTCAGAGTATGCTCCTTCTGAGCCTTCTAACTCAGAGCATACACCTTCTCGAGCAACCTCTATTAATGGTCAGTTAGAAAATATGGCCTTTGAACCCCCTCTAGAAACTATACCCTCTCCAGTAGCTTTAGAGCAAGTCCCATATGAACGTGCACCATCAAGGGCTCTTTCAGACCATGCTGGATCTGAACACATCCCTTCAGAACAAGGGTTCCCTGAACCTTTATCTGAGAAACCAGACGTGTATGAACCAGAACTTCCTGTTCCTGAGCTGCCTTTACTAAGTTTCGAGTTAATTCCCGATTCTAGATCCCTCAGTAGGTTAAGTAAAGCAAGCAGCCGGGCTCGTTCAGATGACTTAACAATATGAATGGAAAGCAGTAAAGCTAGTAATGCAAAATAGTACAAGGTACGCAAAACAGTCAACTCGATTTGGAATCTGAGGTGCCACAGGTTGTGTTAGAAGGCAGAATTAAAAGTGCGATCCAGGATACATTGTATCATACATTTTTCACATAATTTTTCAAAAAATATAAAATATATACATTGTTTTTAGCTTTAGTCAGTTCAATGAATGCTAAGTATTTCCCCTTCAATGTTGGTGACTTTTAAAAGTGAAATTATAGAAAAAAAGATTACTTTACTCAGACCTGAGTTAGACCATTGGCATCCGTAACTACCGAGCCAGCCTTGTATAGTAATTACCTCAGTTATAAACTGATACCTGAGACAAAGCATTTAAAAAAAATATAAAATACACACATTTTAGGTAGCTTCCAGTTAAAAATAACTAATTTCCAGTTCACTTTTTAAAAATTTGAATTTCAAAATCTTTAAATTTGACATGTTTAAATTTATCATAAAAAATATAAGTACACAGAAAGTAAATTTTAATGCTATAACAAACAATTTAAAATTTAAAATGATGAATTTTTAATGTTTTTACTATAAGCTCATAGAAACTGGTGTGCTGCTCACAAAAAAATCCCGCATCCTTCTCTAATTTTCTTTTTAAAATACCATGTTATAAACCCAATGGGAATCTTCTACTGCGCGACCAGATCACTGTGTTTTTTTTTATTTTTTCGTAATGTTATAGTCACCAAAAATGTTTTTCTTCTCAGTGGCTGTAAGGCTTTCCTCCGGATCCCTGATGTAACTTCCAGTTCTGTTCAATGTCAGTGTTATGCCGCACTAAAGGAAGGAAAACATAGAAAAGGTAGAGGCAGATACATTTGATATTTTACACGCTCAAAGAATTTCAACAGGATACAAGCCTTCTACTTTTCTTTTTGCACAGAAAAGTCAGCAAATTTCAAGCAAAAGATGGGTACAGCTAAATCAAATAACGCTCAAGAGTTTACTTTTTATCTTTTTTTAGGTTTTCAAATTTTTTCTTTTCTTTTATTTTTAAATAAGATTTAATGTTTTTCTTTAATTTTTCAATATTTTAGATAGGGTTTAATATTTTTATTAAATTTTTTTAAAGGGTTAACTCTTATTTGAAAATTTAATTTAAGCACTAATTCCTGGAAAGTTTAAAAAGAAAGAAAGAAAAAAAGAAAGAAAAAAAAGGCATCACAAAAATGTCACATAAAAGAGTGTCAAAATATTTGACATAATAATAAAGGGAGGAAATGTTTTTTTTTCATCTACATTTAGAAGATTGGAAAATTGTCATTTTTATTAAGTCATGCTCTTATTTTATAAGTCATATGTAGATTTGCATCAATTGCTGCAAATTTTATAAGGAACACAAGATGCAAAGGCATGAAAAAAATTAAGACAATTTTGGGGGTAAAATATGGGGGTTAATATAGTATAACTTATTATATCAGATAATTTCTTTCCATATGGTTCTACATGGGTTGAAGAAAAATTAAATATTAAGTAAGCCTTAAAGGATGATCACCCTTATCACAGTCTCAATTCCAAAAATATCATCTTGGAAGCATGAACAATTTTTTCTTACAATATGTTGGAAAATGGGACTCTAGCTCTATATTAGAGGTCTTGTTAGGATACCAAGGTCTGTTCCCAATCTTAGCTTGGAAAATGGGGAAAACTTGAACGAATAAATGGGAGTACTGACTGACTAAGCCACAGTACTATTCATGCGAGGATCATGAAGAGGGTAGAAACCTACCGGCTGGTAGGTCCGATACAGTATAAATGTTTTTAGAACCCTGTGTTGGTCAAATATTCAGCTGTAGTTTGGGATGTTAAACATTTCTTGGTACATTAGCTCTACAGTAGAGATCATGTTACATGTCACCATTTATAACTGATGTCTAATCTTTGAAAACTTCTCTGTTTTCCATTGTCTCAATGCTACTCCTGGCGAATTATCTCGTCCTTCCCTGTGGACGGCTGTGAGCTTTTCCCTTAGGTAAGTAAATGGCAAAAGTTTTTTTGATTTTAAATTTATAAATTAAAAAATTATTTCAAAAAATATAAAAACAAATTATAGTTTTGTTATATGTATAATCTAGATTATTATTATTAGTTTTATTATTATGATTATTAGAATTTAGTGAGCACAATGTATACACGATTATATTTTAATCTTGGGTTTACGATGATCTGACTTAAGTATGGTACTTAAGATATAGGGCTACATGTATGAAACTGTTTAGGTCTAAAACTCACTCTTTTGCCCTTAGTAACCTATGGGCAAAAAAGTGAGTTTTAGGCCTATACAGGTTCATACATGTGACCCATAATTATTTTTTTTAAATTGAAGACTTTTTTTTTTATTGTGAATTTATTTTTATGTATTTTAAGCCCAGTTCACATCATATTTTGCTATTTCTATTCACTCAGTGGAGACCAAAAAAATGTTTTTGTTCATCTTGGCCTCCATCAGGGTTGTGGTGGCATAACTTTTACAATGTGGCCCACTGTAAAATAATGTATACTCTATTATGCATCTGTTTTATTAACAGGATGGCCAATAGGCACTATATGATGTGTGGCTACAGTGTTGGAGGTATCCATCAGGGAATACTCCGAAAATACCTCTAATGTATGGTCCTAGCATGAAAAAGAACGTAATTTCTTTTTACCTAATAGGTATAATTTGGTTTCTATTATTTATGTATTCTTTCCTGTATCCAGAACCTTTAGGCATTATCAGGAAATACTCATGATATACATCTAATGTATAGCTCTACGATGAAGCAAAACCTAATTTGTTTTTACCTATTAGGTACAATTTGATTTCTATTAGTTATGTATACTTTCCTGTATTTAGAACCTTTAGGCATTATCAGGGAATACTCAGGATATACATCTAATGTATAGCTCTACGATGAAGCAGAACCTAATTTGTTTTTACCTATTAGATATAATTTGGTTTATATTATTTCTATCATTTTTCTTTTCTGTGTTTAGAACCTTTAGGCATTATAAGGGAATATTCCTGATATACTTCCAATGTATAGCCCCAGCATGAAACAGAGCTTAAATTAGTTTTTACATAAAATAATTCATTATATTATAATAAAATTATAATAATTTTGTTTATACGATTTATGTATTCTGGTTTTTTTTTTGTGGTTAGAAAATGTAGGCTTAAAAAGATGGTGGTTGAGGAAAATTTGTGCTGCAAGCCTTGATGCTATAGTTATTAAAAGTGACATTTTGAATGTAAAAATCGATTCATTTTTATGTATTTTTTTCTTTTAATTATTGCTATTTTAGAATCATAAAATACAATAAGCAGGAAGTACTTCTGAAATATAAATTCATGATAATCGACATCAATGTCAAAATCATTGCATCTAAAAATTATAACAATGTCAAAATCTAAAAATTATAACAATTGCAAAACAAAATCTACTACAAATGTTAGAGGCAACTTTGTTTGACCTAATGCAATAAAACAATCTAAATTTAAATATTACCTAAAAATACATAGGTAAAAAAAATTCACTTAAGGTACCATTCCACTCTCAATGGAAGTCATGAAGCCCTGATAGGACCCAAAAATGGTAATATTTTGTATCCAGGTTCGGATACTTTACCCAGCAAAAACATTACTGCGGACTGTGCTAGTCTTGCTGTCAAAAATACCAGAAAACTTTTCGGAAGTTCACAGTGCAAATGTGAACTGAGCCAAATTGATTGAGGTGCTAAAAACTAACATCACATGATCCCCAATATAGACAAATTGTTTTTGGATTCATGAAAAATCCATTATGCTGTGGTTTGGTTGGAGTCCATTTTTTATTTTTAAAGGTTTTTCATTTTACATATTTTTATTTTTATTGTTGATTAACTTTTTTTTAGTTTTTTATCTTTTTTCTATTAAATCACAGTATTCTTTTGTATGCAGATTGCATATAATAGTGATCCAATCGCTGCTGTTATACAGAAGTAAGCTGGGAAGATACAAGTTGTGTCCTTGGCAGCATCTTTAACTCCTCCACATGAGATCTGTGACATCACTGTGATGTCAACGGTTTCCTTCCTGCATTTCGATATCATTTACATTTGCTTATCGGCCACACTGCGTGGTCAACATTTTTGATTATTTTTGCTTCCTAATAACTCAATGTCTGCCCGGTCTCTTTGCTGGCAGAGCACTAATGTGGCATCCAGAATAGCAGATTATGTCAATTTAGGATAGTTAAGGGGCTGTCAAATAGGCCATCCTACCTATTAGGTGTTTGACTATGAAGGAATATGTAACTGCTCAGCTCCAGTTACAGTGGAAGATGATAGGGTAAAAAATATACAAAAAATATTGTTTGCCAATGGCTTTTTTTTACCATAGAAATAGAAAAAAACTAGACTAATTTTATGTGCAAGAAATTTGGCATTTATACGCCAAATTTCATACATATGGCCCTAAATGACTAAAAACTGGTACAGAGGGAGTGAGGACCCTGCCCGTGAAGGCTCACAATCGATTTATGCTAACTTCGGACAGTATTGAAGCACTCAGATCAGGGCCGAATTTTACTGTCCTAAATCTGAAAAACACAACACTGTTATTTTAATTGATTTATTGGAATGGTATGGGAAAAATTTTGTATAAATTAGCAATTACTTTGGGGGTTATATTGTTCCATCAATATTACAAAAATAGTTTTAAGAAGTAAAATAGAATAGATATGATTTGAGGCAAAAATACTTGTGAGTCCTGGACCCTTTTACATCATATACAGAAAATTGGATCTCCTGTATGTCTCTTTAGCTCAAAAGGAGGAATGTGCCAAAGGCGAAGGTTGAGAAAAACTTTCTTTAGGGATTTATTGCTCTAAATAGGCAGTTTTACATACAATATCGAAAAAGGAGCATTTTTTCACCTATTTTGGACAGCAGGTCCAACAACTCAAACTAATAGCATTATTAACCTCTATGATACTCTTAGGGCCACATGTATGAAAACTGTTTATGGCTAAAACTCATTTAGTTTGAGTTAATAGACCTCCAGTGGAGTCAGGATTTGTTGCCATAATATTCTTAAGTAAAACTAGCCTTAAGATTCTAAAAATTTATGAGCCAACGTTATATGTTCACCGCTTCCTGACGGGCGATCATAATAATGCGTTATTTTCCTCCTCGCCTTCTGAAAGCCATAACTTTTTTTATTTTTCCACCTACATATGAGACCTTTTATTTTGCAGGACAAGATGTACTTCCTAACGGTGTCATTTATATTACCATAGATTATCCTGGGGAACCGCAAAAAAAATTCTAAGTAGGGCAAAATGTGAAAAAAACCATACTTGTGCCATGTTTGCGGGTGTTTTGATTTTACGACGTTCAATCTTCAGTATAAACGATGTGTTATCTGTATTCTATAGGTTAATACAAATCTGGCAATACCAAACATGTAGGGTTTCTGTCATGTCTTTGTACCGTAAAAAAAAAAATCCCAAAATTTTTTATTTTTGAAATCTGTGCCACGGCACCATTTTTTGCGACCAATAAGTTTTTGGTACTAACCCCTACGGACGTGAGTAATGGGGCATTTTTTGTGAAATGATCAAGAAAACGAAATTTTGGCGTTTGGATTTTTTTTTCTACAGTGTTCAGCGTACGGGATAAGTGATGTTATATTTTAATAGATCAGACATTTTCGGATGCGGTGATACCAAATATGTGTGACTTTTTTATTATTTTATTTTTTTATTTGTAAAATGGCAAAAGGGGTGGTTTGAACTTTTATTTTTTTTTATACATTAAAACTTTTTTTTTTAAACTTTGAGTCCCCCTAGAGAGCTTCACCACTAGGGGGTACAATCGTTTCTACAGCCTAAGGCATTGTATAGATATTGCAGTAGGGTGTACAAAGATGGCAGTTTCCCCACTTCCTGCCTGGGGTGGGAAATGGGGAAGTTGAAAACATGGCGGTAAGGGAAGCTTTCACAAGGCTTCCAGCTGCCATGTTCAGTGATCGGAATATAACGTATACCTGGGCTAATATTAAATTATAGACTGCCACGTGTGTAATAGGTCTGGATCCGACACATCTCCTTTGTGTCCTCTTCAACACTTGTATAACATGCCAACTATTATAGATTATAAAACACACATTTATTAGAAATTTTCATGTCAAGTAAAACACTGTCGATTAGACATACTTGTACTTATATAAGCGATCTGCCACAGCAGTATCCACGGGCAATGTAAGTCCACTTCAATGTAGTAGCATGCAAACGCATGTAGCCAAGTGAGAGCAGTACAGACAGGGGGCGTCACCCTCCAGCGGAAGCAACATTTCGGAAGAAAAAACTCCTCCTTTCTCAAGCACCTGACGTTTCGGAAGAAAAAACTTGAGAAAGGAGGAGTTTTTTCTTCCGAAACGTCGCTTCCGCTGGAGGGTGACACCCCCTGTCTGTACTGCTTTCACTTTGCTACATGCGTTTGCATGCTACTACATTGAAGTGGACTTGCATTGCCCGTGGATACTGCTGTTGCGGATCGCTTATATAAGTACAAGTATGTCTAATCGACAGTGTTTTACTTGACATGAAGATGTCTAATAAATGGGTGTTTTATAATCTATAATGGTCGGTAGGTTATACAAATGTTCAGTGATCGGAACACAGTGATCTCACCGCTGATGTCCCGATAACAGTCAGGAACGATGCATGGCACCGTTTCTCATTCATTTAGATGCCGCAGCCAAGATGGGTTGAACAGCGTGGAAGAGTGGTGGCGCCCCTCTGAGCTGCAATTAGCCGCTAACACCCGCCAGCGCTGTGATCCTGCTACAAGGACCCTTACCAGCATCAGGACGTATCCATATGTCCAATGTTGGTAAGAGGTTAAAGGGGTGTATTGGGAGTTAAGAAAGCTTGTTCCTCCATCTGTGCATGCTAAAAACAGAAGATAATAATGATACTCCTCCTGGAAGCTCCTGTTCAGTCCCGACGGCCATCCCGAGGATCTCCACTGTATCTGTGAATGTTCATCATTCACGTAACAGGTGCAGCCAACCACAGGCCACAGCGTAATGTAACCTGCATGTAACTTTGTGACCTGTAAATGGCTGCACATGAAATATGAATGTTCACAGCTACAGTGGAGATCACCGGGACGGTCACCGGGACTTAACTGGAACATACAGGAGGTGAGTATCATGCTTATCTTCTAGTTTTTATCATGTCCCAGTGGACGAATGAGCTTTCTTAACTCCCGGAACTTCCCCTTGAGACCTAAAGGACACAGCTATTTCTGGATTTTGACTTTTTTCTACTCGTTTTCCAAGAGCCATAACTTTCTTAATTTTCCATCCACACAGACGGAGGGTCTATTTTTTGTGGAACAAGATGTACTTTTTAATGCGGTCTTTGATGATAACGTGTAGCATACTGGAAAAATTCAAAAAGAAAATTCTATGTGGGATAGAAGGTGAAAGAAAACTACCATTGTGCCCTTTTTGTGGGTATTTTGTTCTTATGTAGCTCATTGCTGGGTATAAACCTTATCCGTCTGTATTCTACAGGTTGATACAATTCTGGTGATGGCTAATTTATACAGTTTTCATTTTGTTTGCAGAGCGATTTTCTGAGACCAATAACTATTTTTGGATTTTTCCTCTACTAGAGTTGTGTTATGGTTTGTCTCTTGCGGGGAGAGGTCATGTTTTTATTGGTATCAAATTGGAGTTTATGTGACTTTTTGATTTCTTTTTTTATTCCATTTTTGGGGAGGCAGGATGACCAGAAAACACTATTCTGGTGCTAGGAATTTTTTATTTATGGCATTCATCATGCAAAATAAATAACCATAATATTGCATTAGTTTGGAATTTTATGGACACAGTGGACTTTGTGTATGAAAACTATCTATCAGTAAGAATTTCTTTGTTGCCATAGCAACCAATCAGAGCCCATAGCAACCAATCAGAGCCTATAGAAACCAATCAGAGCTCATAGAACCAATCAGAGCTCATAGCAACCAATCAGAGCGCCGCTTTAATTTTTCCAGAGCAGTACATGAAATAAAAACTGAGCTCTGATTGGTTGCTATGGGCAACAAAGACAGTCTTTCTGCTAAACCATTTTCTTACATAAGGCCCACTGATACCAAATATGTTTATTTTTTCATTATTTATTTTTAATATGGTAAATGTGAAGGTTTTTTTTAATTTTCCTATTATTTTATTTATTTTTATTTTATTAAACTTTTTTTAATTTTTTTTTTTACATTAACCTTTGAACATGCGATTGCTTGTAATAAATCTGGCAGCACCTATGAACTGCCATAAAGTATATGGGCATACCATTCATTTCCTTTTACACGCTGCCTGTAATAGGTGTACAAACATGGCAGCTACGGAGGTCTTCATTAGGCCTCTTATGGAAACAGAATGGCACCCTGCGATTGTGTCTTCTGTGTATCTAGTGCTGTCCTGCTTGATCCAGTTCTAGTAACTGTATCTAGAAATTCACTGAGTTTGCTTACCCAGTTATTTATAGGCTTTGGTTTCCCTTGTATTTCTGGTTCTGCTTCAGTTACACTGTGTCAGTTGTCAGTGTTGTTTATTCCCAATTCATATTCGGTGCCAACTTTTCCGTATTATGGTCAATTGTAAGTTAGGGAAATTTATTAGGGATATATCAGGGACAGAATAGGGTCAGAGGGTCTAAGTGTCAGAAAGAGCCGGAGGGCTAGGTCTGAGAAAAAAAATCAGGGAAGGTTAATTTAAGTTATAGGTGTCGTAGCCTTGCTTCCAGATACAAGCTATCATGGTGTCACCCTTAACCATTTTCTGCCATCATCTGCCTTGCTATCCATCCACTTAGTCATCTAACGTTGAGTCCATGTAGTTTGCAACTGCTGGTTACCTACACTATTTAGTTGTTGTTAGTCAGTTTTTTTTAAACTATTTTATTATGATATTGTTGGGGTATTAAAATTAAAATTTAGGACTCTCCTCTCGGATCCAGCGCTGTGTCGTCCTCACTTTTCACCGGTCTTCTCTTTACTTCTTGCTTCTACTGGACGTCACTGCTGTAGCCTCTGATTGGCTGCAGCAGTCACATGATACTGCCTGACTTCACCTTTCGGAGTAGTGACTAACAAATGGTGACATCAGCCAATAGCACATGACTGCAGCAGCCAATCAGAGGCTGCAGCGGCGACATCCCGTTTGGGAGAAGAACGGGAGAAAGCAGAAGACCGTCAGAGAGTGATCTGCATCCAATATGAGTCTAAGGGCGCCATCTGTGAATTTGCATGTACCATTTTTTTAACGTGGCGCTGACACATCAGTTCTAAATAGGTATAGAGGAGTATATAATACGACAGTATGAATTAAAGTGCTATGCGTCAAAGTGAAATGCGCCAAACTTTGTATGGCAGTTTTGCATCAAACTTTGGCGCATTCTAGGTGCATTAAAATGTGTTGTGCCATCTATAGAACAGTGTGCCAGCAGTTTTTTTGCCACAATAAGCGGCAAAAATTTTCGCGTGCGAATTCATAGATGTCGTCCTAGGTTTTTTTTTCATTTTAAGAGTGTAGTAGTAGCCTAGAAAAATAATAAAAAACGTAACCGTGCAATCCTTTTTACCCTTACATATGTCATAATGCTGGTAAGGAGCTATGGAGCGGGCTCACTCGTGGGTACCGGCTCTTAATTATGATCCCTGGTATATAACACTTTAGACGCGATCGTGACCACGATATCTAAATCAATAAGGAACAGTGCTCTGCATCGGTCCTTCCTCCGATCACCCTTCCCCCATGATGATATTGTGGGGTGCTATGCGGTTCTCATGGTAGAGGGAAGCCTAATGAAGGCTTCTGTAGCTGTCATATTGCTTCTCCTTTACCTTCCTGCAATGTAATGCAGAACAGTGTACAAGCGATTGTACCCACTAATGGGCAAGTACCCCAAAGGGATTAAAAATACAAGTTTTAAAAAAAAAGTTTTAAAAGTAAAAATACAAAATATAAAAAGTTCAAAACATCCCCCTTTTGCCATGTTACACATAAAAAAATTAAAAAGTTACAAAAAAATCTGTATCGCCGTTTCCATAAAAATCAGATCCTTTTAAAAAATAACATCATTTATCCCATATGATGAACGCCATAGAGGAAGAAAAATTCCCAATGCCAAAATTTAGGATTTTTGGTCATTTTTACTTCCTAATCACTGCAATTGTCCGGTAATTTAAAGTACAAAAAACTCATACAAACATAGAAGTCACTTCAGAAAAATGAGTTAACTTAATATCAAGACAACAATCGAAAACATAATTTTTGCTCTTAATATATACACTAAAAAAAACTCCTCAAAAAACAATGTCTAGTAATAGAGGGGTCAAAATAGGACTCAACTTAATCATCAGTAATTCATCCTGATATAGTCCATACGATTCTTCAATAAGGGCAATAGTATTCAGCCGAGCCTCAAACAATGTCTGCCAGACAATAATTGGATACAATTTCTCACTCTGTTAAATCCTAAATGGGAACAGACTCTGAGAGGAGATCACGCCCCAAAAAGGGCGACCCCACAATGTAGCCCTTACTTAACCCTACTTCTCACCTGACTGGATATTATTGTCCTTATTAAAGAACCGTATGGACCATACCAGAATGGATTACTGATGATTACGGTGAGTCCTATTTTGACCCCATTATTATTTTATTTTGTTTTTTGAGGAGTTTTTGTGTATATATTAAGAGCAAAAATTATGTTTTCGATTGTTGTCTTGATATTAAGTTAACTTATATTTCTGCAGTGACTGTTTCATTTTTACATTCCCATAAAATTTGAATAGAAAGTGATCAAAAATTTGCATATTTTCCAAAATGGTAACCAATAAAATCTTCAGTTCAGCCCCTAAAAAACAAGTTCTTAGGTCCAAATGTGGAAACAGAAAAAAAAAAAAAAGGTTACTGGCGGCAGAAAATGGCAATGCAAATTTAAAAAAACGGGGAATGTTTTTATTTTTTTAAAGTTGTAGAATATAACAAAAGCTCTACACATGGCATCAATCGAATTATACCGACCTGCAGGATACAGATAATATATCATTTATACCCAACAGGGAGCTCTATAAAAACAAAACCCCCACAAACATGGCGCAGTTACATTGTTTTCACATTTCACCCCATTTTGAATTTTTTGGGTTTCCCAGTACATTATATGGCACAGTCAGGGGCGTAGCTACAGGGGGTGCAGCGGTAGCAGTCGCTACCGGGCCCAGCATCCTGAGGAGGCCCAAAAGCCCTCCTGCCACATAAGGAGACCCCAGCATTGTAAATGGTGCATGGTAACTGGGGGGCCCCATTTCACTTTTCGCACCAGGGCCCAAGAGCTTGAAGTTACGCCTCTGGGCACAGTCAATGGTACCATTATAAAGTACTTCTTTTCATGCAAAAAAACAAGCCCTCATACATCTGTGTAGACAGAAAAATAAAAAAAAGTTATGACTCTTGCAAGGTGGGGACTGAAAAATGAATGCAATGGAAAAGAAATAGGCTTCAGAAAGGGGTAAAAGCCTAATTTGGGCAATTTAGTGTGCAATGGAGCATTATACAACTCGGATATACAAAATGGGCCCATAGCAGTCTATAGATTTAGGATGAATTTTGTATGGATCTGTATTAAAGATCTATACAAAACAGATCTGGAATAATGTCCTTAAAGGGAACCTGTCCCATAGGTTATGCCCCCCTTGCTGAGGGCAGCACAAGGTAGTGTCAGACCTGCTGTTTCCAGCGCTGGGTCCCTTATTCTGTAAGATGCAGCAGTTTTAGAGCATTTACCCCTCACATCTTATTCATGAGCAAGTGTTAGCCACGCCCGCCAAAGGTTAGCTCCGCCCACTGACAGTTATTCACATGTTTCTACCTATTCAAAGTAATAGGTTTATCAGTTGAGGTGGGCGGGGCTAGTCTCAGGTGGGCGGGGTTTGAAAAAAACTGACTCTTTGAATCACTCTTTTCTGGCTGAAAACTGCTGGGAACAGCAGGTATGACACTAGCCTCTGCTGCCCTCAGCAAGGGGGGCATAAACTATGTGACAGGTTCTCTTTAAATCTTTTTACAGCTGTATTTAGATGCAACCTTTGCCCATATGAGCATTTTACACTTCCCTCTGCTTAACCTCACCTTGTCCATATATTCAGAGTTGTCTTTTTTGGGAGGTAGGATGGGGCCCACTAGTCAGTTACCCATGAGCATGGGGCCCCAGGCAGTCTGACATATGGTGATAATTTGTTCTTTGTATAGTGATGTTATATGGTAACTGTATAACCAACATTTAGAGATATCAAACATAGAAAATGTCAGTTTTGCAAACACAGAGAAACGAACCAGCAGCTCTTTAGTGCACTGCCTTGACCAGGGGCCAATGATGCTTCTTAATATAGCCCTGCATATGTTACATGAGATCTGCACAACATTCAGGACTTGGGTGCTCAACCACAAAGAACCAGCTCCAATCTGCCTTTGACCGCCCATGGTCTACCCAAAAACGTCCCTGGATCATCTCAAAACTGTGCGGTAACGTCCAGTTTGGGTGTAGTGTCTACACAGGCCACACCACTTTATGGGCAGTTGCAGGCCACCTGAAACACTTTAGCGGACCACATGCAGCCCATACGCCTTATGTTGGGCAGGCCTGTATTGCATGGTTAGCCAGAGACATTTAGTAGCAGGAAAACAAAGATATTTAGTAGCAAGTCGTTAGAGGAGAATGGTTACGAGAAAATAAGTACACATACAATGATTAGCTTTCAACGTGTAGGGACAGGTAATTGAAGACTTTTTTTTTAAATACATCGGCCTTTTGATATTGCCTTGGTCAGGGGATAAGAGAGATTTTATCTGCTCTAGGTTACCATCCATATCTCCCTTCCTAATTAAACAGAGAGCATTGAGTTACATCACAATAGTCAGAGCTCACTCCAGAGCAGAGACTTTGGGCGACATGTCCGAAAAGTGGCGTATCTATGCCAGTTTTAGGCGCAGTTAAATCAGTGTAAAGTGCGCCTGAAAGTCCGATACTTTCTAAAAATTGGCATCAGGTATACCTTGCATAGATTACTTAATGCGCCTAAAATGGCACATCGTATCAAAAAAGGGCCCATTGTATCAAAAAAGGGGGCATCGTATCAAAAAAGGGCGCATTATATGCATCATCAAAAAAGGGGCTGCCAAAATTGTATCCAAAAAGGCACGGGGGCCCTCAAAAGTACTTTCAAAAAAAGGGGCATTGTATCAAAAAGGGGGCATTGCATCAAAAAAAGTGGGGACATGATCGTATCATCAAAAAAGGGCTCGCGCATTGCATCAAAAAAAGGGCATGTCAAAAATTGTATCAGGGGAAAAAGGGGCATTGTATATACAAAAAAGGGCTTGCATCAAAAAAATCGTATCAAAAAAGGTGGCATTGCATCAAAAAAGGGCTTACAGCATTGCATTTCCAAAAAGAAAAAGGGGACATCGTATCAAAAAAGGGGGGCATGCATGACATCCAAAAAATGGGAGATGAGCATTGTATCAAAAAAGGGGGCATTGTATCAAAAAAGGGGGCATTGCATCAAAAAACCGCGCATTGCTCAACACTCGGCACATAGCATATCATTGGTAGTATATGGTATGCTTCTATCGAGGCTCATTGCCCGACGGGGGCGCATAACTTTTCGTGACGGGGGCGCATTACAAAGTGTCGTTCCCGGCGTATAATGCGCCTAGTTTTGGTGTAGGACAGTTCATTTACAACAAGAATATGGCGTAAAAAGTGGGTTTGCCGCAAAATAGAACAAAAAACTGGCGTTGACATGTTGGGACGTGTCGCCCTTTATTTCAATTAAGATTAGCATTTGTTTACAGATAAGCAATTGTTTTCACTCCTTGGAGAACTTGTAGCTTAGCTTACTGAAGATTCAATATCAGGCACTTATGTCATTGTAATGTCTCAGCTGGTTATACTGTAGAAAAGCTCAATATGCTAATCCCGGCTACAGAACCACCCACAGCCTGATGAGGTACAGTGAGAAAAAAGCTGCCTGTGACTCGGTGAAACAGCATAATGAGAAAATCCCTTTAAATACATCAAGAATAACAAAAGAAATAAATGTCCTCTCAACAAAATCAGTAATTTTAGGGGAAACATCTATTGTTGATCACCAGGGTTCTAGAAGCCGGGATTGTGGCTATCCACTGATCACTGAGGAAGCTATATTTAGTGAAGGGCTTGTCTTGATGAGACGACACAGTTGATATACACGTTTACCCTAAAATTACTAATTTTGTGGAGCTCACGTTTAATTTTTTTTACATTTTGTTTCTACCTCGTGAAGAGGACCTGACAGTTCCTAACCTGTCTGTTTTAGTAAATCCTTGTGTTCCCTGTGAAATAACAATTCTGGAGCCTCTTCTCTTATATCTCTGTGCTATTATTTACTATAACACATGTCAGGATCGGCCGTAGTTCCTCTTTAATAAATGTTTGCTCACAATACTATCTAGCAGTTCTCCTATTCTGAGCTCTTCTGCTGTTAAATGTCTGACTTTTCATGCTTCACCTCCATTAACTCCTCTATAAAAACAATGCCGGTTGAGCTTTTCAGATTTGCTGAACACAGCAAATGTTTTAATCTTCCCCCAATGCTCTAGGGAATGTGCACTGGATTCCTAAACGCAGCTGAAACTTACAACAGTGAAAACTGATGTATAACCCCATTTCTACTAAGCCCAAAGAGTCGGTTTCAGGGGCTGAGAATTCCCCCCAAAATTTTAAAAGTATGAAAAACTGGTCTCTGTCAAATGAACATGGGAGGGCATTTATTAGATTCTGAAAAAGCTCAATAAAATTATTCTTATTCTGAGTCACATCCTATATTATCCTCCAGAGCTGCACTCACTTTTCTGCTGGTGCAGTCACTGTGTACATACATTACTTATCCTGTACTGATCCTGAGTTACATCCTGTATTATACTCCAGAGCTGCACTCACTATTCTGCTGGTGCAGTCACAGTGCACATACATAACTTATCCTGTACTGATCCTGAGGTACATCCTGTATTATACTCCAGAGCTGCACTCACTTTTCTGCTGGTGCAGTCACTGTGTACATACATTACTTATCCTGTATTGATCCTGAGTTACATCCTGTATTATACTCCAGAGCTGCACTCACTATTCTGCTGCTGCAGTCACTGTGTACAAACATTACTTAGCTTGTTCTGATCCTGAGTTACATCTTGTATAATACTCTAGAGCTGCACTCACTATTCTGCTGGCGCAGTCACTGTGTACAATACATTACTTATATCCTTTTGTACTGATGCCTTTGAAGTTACAATCCCTGTTGTTTAACCCTTTTCCCCATGAGCTGCACTCTCTATACTGCTGGTGCAGTCACTGTGTACATACATTACTTATCCTGCACTGATCCTGAGTTACATCCTGTATTATCCTCCAGAGCTGCACTCACTATTCTGCTGGTGCAGTCACTGTGTACATACATTACTTATCCTGCACTGATCCTGAGTTACATCCTGTATTATCTCCAGAGCTGCATCATATTCTGCTGGTGCAGTCACTGTGTACAGACATTACTTATCCTGCACTGATCCTGAGTTACATCCTGTATTATCCTCCAGAGCTGCGCTCATTATTCTGCTGGTGCAGTCACTGTGTACAGACATTACTTATCCTGTACTGATCCTGAGTTACACATTTATGCGTCAAAAAAGTGTCTGAGACAAAATTTACAGGGCATATTTATAAAGTGCTGTGAGACACTATCATTCATATTGGCAAATGCTACACTAACCTAAGGAAACCTAGTGTTAGACAGTTTTCATACATTTGGCCCATTGTGCTTTATGTTAGTACTAAATTTTTGTCCATGCAGTCCTTGTTTATTTGTGAGAAATATCATAATTTGGAAAAAAATTGTCATTTTAAAAGGTAAAAAAAAAAATTCTGTGGAAAAGACATTTAATCCACACAAAATAGTTTATAACTAGCATCTACCAAATGTCTATTTTATGTTGGCATAATTTTAAAATTTTTAAGAAAATTTGCAACATAGACTTTTCTTTAGGGACCAATCCTGTTCTGACATGACTTTGAGGCTTTAAGGGGCCTGTAGGTGACACCCCCCCACAGATGACTCCATCTAAAAAACGTCAGCCCTTAAAGAATTCAAAACGGCATTTAGGAAGTTTGTTTAACCTCTATGAGCCACATGTAAACTATCTAGGTCTAAAACTGACTTTGTTGCCCATAGCAACCAATCAGAGCTCACCTTTCATTTCATATAGTGCTCTGGAAAAATGAGAGAGGCGCTCTGATTGGTTGCTATGGGCTCTGATTGGTTTTGCTATTGGTTTGGCTCTGAAGGTTCAGGGGTTTTGTATGGAAAACCTAGACAGTTTTCATACATGTGGCCCTAAGGCTATGTTCACACAGCGTAATTGCGGGGCGTACAGTATGCCCAGCAATTAGGCCGGGTGCTTGGGAGTCGCACTGATCGGCGTGTACTCTCACGGCGTATTCGCCACAAGTAATTGACATGTCACTTATCTCCTCGCTCGTACAATACGATCGTATTGTACCAGCGGGGAGAGGAGGCGTGATCCATAGTTCTCTATGAGATCTATGGATCACCGTAATTTCAGCGCACATCTCGCCCCTATTAGAGTGCAAATACGACGCGAAATGCGCGACGAAATTACGCCGTGTGAACATAGCCTAAGTGTTTTACAGGAATTAAAGCAAAGTTGAGGTGAAATTTTAAAATGTCACTTTTTTTTGCAAATTAAAAATTTGTATCCATTATTTACTGAAAGATAGTAGAAGATAATAGAGAATCGCAACTTAATTTGATTCCCCAGATTGTTGTTTTTAGTGATATCCCTTATGTGGCCCTAGCGCGCTATTTGGCTCAACCACAAGCCTCAGAATAGGAGGAGCACCTACTGGACTTTGGGGGTCTTATATTCATTAGGATATATTTTAGGCGCCATTCCAGGATTGCAGACACCATAAGGTGCAAAAACTTAATAAACACTCCTAAAAAGACCTCATATTGGAAACTACACCCCTTAAAGGGAACCTGTCACATAGATGATGCCCCCCTTGCTGAGGGCAGCACAAGCTAGTGTCAGACCTGCTGTTCCCGGCGCTGTGTCCCGTATTCTGTAAGATGCTGGAGTTTTAGAGTATTTAGTGCTCAAATCTTATTCATGAGCAGGTGTTAGCCCCGCCCACCAAAGGTTAGCCCCGCCCACTGACAGTTATTCACGTGTTTCTACCTATTCAAAGTAATAGGGTTATCAGTTGAGGTGGGCGGGGCTAGCCTCAGGTGGGCGGGTTTTGAAAAAAACTGACTCTCTGAATGACTCTTTGTTTGACTCTTTTCTGGCTGAAAACTGCAGAGTTGTGCATTAAATGTTCTAAAACTCCAGCATCTTACAGAATAAGGGACACAGCGCCGGGAACAGCAGGTCTGACACTAGCTTGTGCTGTCCTCAGCCAGGGGGGCTTAAACTATGTGACAGGTTCCCTTTAAGGAATATGTCAAGGGGTGAAGTGAGTATATCAACCCCACAGGTGTTTCACAATTTTTTTTTTATGTTAGGTTATGAAAATGGAAAAATAATTTCCAATAATATGAAGTTTTAGCTGAAAATATTTCATTTCCACAAGGAATCCTGGAAAAAAAAGCATCCCAAAATGTGTTATGCAATTTCTTCCAATATCGGCAATACCCTACATGTGGGTGTAAACTGCTGTGTGGGCGCATGGCAGGGCGTACAAGGCAGGGAGCGCTATTTGGCTTTTGGAATGCAGATTTTGGTGGGGCCATGTCGCATTTACAAAGCCCCCAAAGTACAAGAACAGGTGAAACCTACCACAAGTTGCCCCATTTTGGATTCAACACCTCTCAGGGATCTCATCTAGGGGTGTATTGTGTATTTTGGATGCACAGGTGTTCCCTAGTTTTTTTTTAGAGTAGATGTTTTCATTGGTACCATTATGGGGTTCATATGAAACTTTTTATCAAGGTTTTTAGGCAGCAGGATAAACAAAATACAACAATTCTGGTAGTGTTTTTATTTTTATTTTTTACAGTGGTCACTGGATGGTAAAAATGATATGTGCACTTTACTGAGCAGGAACCATTAAAGCGATATCAAATTTACATTTATTTTATGTTTTACTGCTTTTACTCAACTAAAACACTTTTATTTAAAACACATTTTTTGCATCTCCATAGTCTGAGAGCCATAAACTCTTTTTTTGCCTGTGTACGGAGCAGTTTATGGACTTGTTTTTTATGGGTTGAGTGAAGGTTTTTATTGGTATTATTTTTTGGGGGGAAATACATTTTTGATTTCCTTTTTTAACAACGCTTACTGTACAATATAAATGACTTGTTAATTTTACTACATGAGTCGAAAAAATTGCAGTGATACCCAATTTAGTTTTTTCAATGTTGTAGCCCTTTAAAAAAAAATGTATTTTTTTTTAATTTGTGAAACAAAACTTATGCATCGCCATTTTCAGATAGCCATGACTTTTTATTATTCTATATTCTGTGCTGTGTAAGGGCTTTTTTTTGCAGGATGAACTGATGTTTTCTGTTTACTTAGGCGTTTACATAATTTTTGATCGCTTTTAATTTCATCTTACATTAGAAACAAAAAATGAAATCCTACCATTGTTTTTTTTTTTTTTTTTTTTTTTTTTTTTTATACTGTTCATTGTGCAGGTTAAATAACATGTCAGATTTATAGGCTAATTATTAAGCACACGATGATATCAAATACGTGTACTTTTTTATTATTGATCTTTTTTGGGGCAATTGCTGTTTGTAAAGGGGAATGGTTGGTGTCCATGTTTTATTTTATTTGTGTTTCTGATTTTACACTTTTTTTAATTTTCACTTTTTTCACTTTATTTTTTTCACTTGACTCAGCAATCTAGTAGATTGCCGCTGAATTTGCTCCATATGCAGCAGGTGACAGCAGGTAATTGCAGTCTGGACATGCCACTAGAAGCCGGGATTAGAGATAACTCTTATCCTCGCATTTTAACCCTTTAGGTGCTGTTTCAAATGTGTCCCTAGTATCTAATGGAGTAAGGAATGGTGCTATGCACCGACACAGAAGAGAAGCTCGTGCTCTATTCACTTACAATGGAGCACGAACCTCTCCAGCATGTGGGGACAAGAACCGGGAACTGAAGAGGAACGGATCGCCGGGAACTCGGGAGCGACAGCAGAGGGGGATAGCTAGGTGAGTATTTTTGTGTATTTTTTTGCCCACCAGGCCCCAATTACATTGGATTTTTTTTAGTGGACAACCCCTTGAAATGTGCTTTTATCAAAGACTTACTTAAACATGGTGAATAGTTATTATTTTTGCTTTACAATATATGTTGTTTACTATGAGTATGTTTTTTTATGTTTTATATATATATATACTCCTTGATAAACATGAAGTGATACCAATTATATGTTAAAGAGAACCTGTCACATAGGTTGTGCCCCCCTTGCTGAGGGCAGCACAAGCTAGTGTCAGACCTGCTGTTTCCAGCGCTGTGTCCCTTATTCTGTAAGATGCTGGAGTTTTAGAGCATTTACCCCTCAAATCTTATTCATGAGCAGGTGTGAGCTCCACCCACCAAAGGCTAGCTCCGCCCACTGACAGTTATTCACATGTTTCTACCTATTCAAAGTAATAGGTTTGTCAGTTGAGGTGGGCAGGGCTAGCCTCAGGTGGTCGGGGATTGAAAAGAAACTGACTCTTTGTTTGACTCTTTTCTGGCTGAAAACTGCAGATTTGAGCATTAAATACACGAAAACTGCTGCATCTTACAGAATAAGGGACACAGCGCTGGAAACAGCAGGTCTGACACTAGCTTGTGCTGCCCTCAGCAAGGGTGGCAAAAACTATGTGACAGGTTCTCTTTAATCACCTATTGCTAATGGACCAGACCAAGTATAGAAGAGGATAAACATACGATTCTTTACTGTAAGAGCAGTGAGACTGTGGGACTCTCTGCCAGAGGAACTTATCAGGGTAAACTTACGAAATCCATTCAAAAGTGGCCCGGATGCATTTCTAAAGTGCAGTAATGTGATAAGTTATAGTGACTGAGATTCTGGAGAAGGGTCGTGGATGCAGCGATTTATTCTGATTTCGAGACTTGGAATTAGGAAGGAATTTTTTCCTTTAATGGGATTTTGCCCGGACGTGCCTTATCTGCTAAGAAGCAAATGTAAACAAAGCAATGCTGTGCTAAGAGAGAGAGAGAGAGACACAGCCAGAGCACAGAGCCATGCATAAGGGATCGTGTGAAATGTTCACTCAAATAATCAAACTACATCTAGTGGGTTCTGTATACAAAAGACAACACCTTTCTCCACAGCAGCTTGAAAGCTTCTTCATGTTCTCTGTCATCAGATAAAGAAGGGATCTACTCAGATAATCACACTTCAACTAGTGGATTCTGAATACAAAAGACAACATATTTCTACCCGGTGCCTTGGAAGCTTCTTCAGCTCGCTCTCATCAGATAATAAGTGTGCTCTGTGCAAGCCCGGCCAGTTCAGCTCTGTCACTCTGTCTGGTCTTATCTAGTGAAAGCTTTTAAGTAACTAAGGGCAGGTAAGGCAGCCTGTAGCTCTCTCAGGCTGCAATTTTTTTAATCACATATATTTAGAAAAGTGATTAAATACCCATTTTGGAGGATCCCACATCAACATTACATCCTGGCAAAACCCCTTTAAATACGGACAATTGGCTTCAACTTGATGTTTTTTGTTGGGTTTTTTTGTCTTCTTTTAGATCTTTGGATGGGCGTTTGTCTTTTTTGAGCCTGACCAACTATGTAAATTTGGGCTGCAAATGGGTTATTCCTCTAAACACATTTATCACCTCTCCATAAGATAGGTTATAAATGTACAACAGTTGGGGCTCCCACAGCTAAGACCCCCTTAAAATTATGTGCAAATTTGGTTATTTCTTGAAACATATTTATCATCTTGTCATAAAAGGCTCCTAATGGTCACTAGAATGGGGAACCTAAGCCCCTCATTCCTTGTCACTACTTGATTGTAGTCAGGGGAGTAACTATAGGGGGTGAAGAGGTTGCAATCCCTACCAGGCCCTGGAACCTGTGGGGCTAAAAGGGACCCTTTATTATATAAAAAGACATTAGTATTATAAATGGTAGTTGGGGGCCCATTTATACAGTTTGCATTGGGGCCCAGGAGCTTTATGTTACGCCTCTTATTGTAGATTTGAATCAAGTGATGACTGAGCTAAGCTCGGCTGTTCCCATCAGTCCCATAGACTTTAAAGAGGACCTGTGGCATCTCCAGACAAGTCATTCTAGTAAATACTTGTGTTATCCATGAAATTACAAGCATCTGAAGCATCTTCTATTAAATCTCTATCTTGTGTGGTTCCCTTGTCGTTTCTCTTAGAAATTTACTACTGAATCTGTCAGCTGGGTGTTCCCAATTTGGGGTGTGCCCCTCCACAGTCTATCATTGTCCAATCAGCACTGGCAGAGACAGTGTGTGCATGGACACGCCCCTCTGAAAACTGTAATGGCGACACCCACCTGACAGACTAAGTAATACATTTCTACCAGGAATAGCAGAAGAACAGCACAACACAGAGATATAAGAGAAGAGGCTTCAGGATTGTGATTTCACAGGGAACACAGGGATTTATTAAGACAAACGTGTGAAGCGATGTCACATTTCATCTGTAACGTCTTTAAGAATAAGAAAAGAAAGGCAACAAAATTAGTAATTTTCAGGGAAACAACTATATTAAAGGGGTTGTCTCTTTAAGACAAGCCCTTCCCCAAAAATAACTGCCCCAGTGATCACCATAGCCCCTGGTTACTGGAACCGCTAGTGATCAGCATCAAGCATTCATATACTTATGTTTCTTATTAAATCACCCTTTTAGAAAATACTTTTATTTTTTTGTTTTTAATGGGTTTTTTTTTTTGTTTTTTTTTTGCAGCTCTGTAATACCTTATTCTTCTGGATATATGTTGTACTTTTTAGTTGCCAATATTGAGGAGATAATGATATATAGACTGCTTATATTATAAATTATAAAATTAAAAAACTTGAAAAAATACCATTGTAAAAAATTTTTATTGGGGATTTTATTTACAAAGTTTTACTGAGAAAAAGGATTAAAATATAACTTTTAATTATAATATCTAAAAGCCTCCTATATATCCCAAATCGTATACATATAATAAAAAGTACAATAACTCTAAGGCCATGTTCACACGGCTTAAAATGGGCCGTATTTCAGTCCGTAATTATGCGTCGGAGTGCGCAAATTATGGGCTGAAAACGGCCCATTCATTACGGTAATCCACAGTTCTCATAGAGAACTATGGATTACGTCTCCTCTCCCTGCTCGGCGAATCCGCAGAGGGAGGAGATAAGTGACATGTGAATTACTAGTGGCGTATACGCACCGCTGGTAATGAATGTCTATGGGCCGGCGAGGTGCCGGCCCTCCGCTCCCTCCCCCGCGCCCGCCCCCCCGGCCCCCCGGCGTAATTGTGGGGCGTAATTACGTCCCGCAGTTAAGCCGTGTGAACATAGCCTTAAGGATAGCAGTAAACAATAGAGGAGCAGATTGCCAAGGGAGAACAGGTTATTCTTATACAAATAAATGCAAATAAGAGCCAAAAAAATCTGGGGTTACTCATGGTACCGACTTCTCTGTTAGACATCCAGATATATCCAAAAGAGTACAGACGCTAAAGTCATTCAACACAGGGCTACACATCAGATATATGCACTAGAGAGCCCTATCAGACCCTACCTATACAGTGGTGATCCCGCCCCAAAAAGGACGACCCCACCCTAGATGGCTAACCGCTCTGTAACTCCTGATGCGTTTTCCCGTGATATCACAGTTCTTCAGGGGGTTGAAAATGAACTGCACCATAAAGATGATAAGTCAATGTGGAGGTTTTTAGATATTAGAGTTAAAAGTTATATTTTAACCATTTTTCTCATTGATACTTGGTCTTAGCAAGGCTTGTGTTATACTGATGTTCTTCAGTGATAAGGATTTTATTTACATCAAATAAATAAGTTGAAGTTTTTTTCTCTCTTACTCATAGCTACTATAGTTTTTTTAATAACAAAATGAAAAATAAAATGACGTATCCAGATCACCTTAATATATGCATATGTAATGGTATGCATACAGGTTCAACTGCTCCGTATTGGAAATTGTAAAACAACCCAATACTGAAAAGAGTGAGAGAGCAGAAGCGCAGCTCCTAAAAAATAAAAAAAAGTGAGTAAAAAAAATAAAACTTAACTTTTACTCATAACATTGAATAAAATTAAAAAACAGCAATACATAAAGAAAAAACTGTATAGTTCAAAAAAACAACTAACGCACTTCAGACATAGTCTGTACTCATAACATTAAATAAAATAAAAAACTCAACACTGCATAAAGAAAAACTGAACAATTAAAAAAAACTAAAGCATTTAAGACATAGTCCTTACAGTAAGTAAGAACTACATCTGAAATGTGATAGTTTGTTTTTACGTTGTCTAAAACGCGTTAGTCGCTTTTTTGAACTGTATAGTTTTATGCAGTACAGAGTCTTTATTTAATTTAATGTTATGAGTAAGGACTATGTCTGAAGTGCGTTAATTTTTTTAACTGCACTTTTTTGTGTAGTTTTTTTATTTTGTTTAATGTTATTAGTAAAGAAATAAGTTTTATTTTTTTTACTCCCTTTTTTTAATTTTTTGAGAGCTTGGCTGCTGCTCTCTCCCTATTTTCCCTATTTGGATATTGGAGTTGTATTTTGCTATACAGCTTTTTAATACCAAAGATCTTTCAACAATATTTTGCCATAGCACTTTTTTCTTACTTTTCTAAGCCTCTAGGATTTTTTAATAAAACTTTTTGCCTAAAACTCTTTAGATTCTGACATAGTTTACCTTATCCTATATGTAAATTCATACATATTAATAATAAATATATTAATATACATTTTAATAAATATCAAGCCTAATGTTAGGGATAGTGAGTAGGGATGAGCGAATCGATTCTAACGAAGTGGAATTCGTTTAGAATTTCAGGAAAAATTTTATTTTGAACGAAGCCGAAGTTCATAGCGATTCGTGGTAACGAATCTAAAATGACCACGAGCACATGACGTGACATGGGGCAGAGAACTATGGGAGGAAGAAAGGAACACCCTCAGTGACATGTGCCGACAGGCAGCCAATCAGCAGCGAGCTTCTGTGACATCACAGCCCTATAAATAGGGAAGCCATTTTAAATTCTGCCACTTGTCACTGTGTCTCGTATGCACAAGCATTTCTCTGTTGCCGCACTAGATTGGACTTCCGATATTCGAGCTACTGGGGTGAAAGACCTTCACAAGTGTGTGTCATATACACACCTGTTCCTGAAAGAGTGTTTTTTATTTTGGGATATTGCAATCTGTGGCAAAGAGTTAATTTATACACTTTTTTGGGGGGAATTCTGTGTCAAATCTAGTGTCTGTGTATTTCTGCCCTACACGCCTGAAATCCATCAAGTGCAATATCCCCACAGACTGAAATCTGTGGCCAATAGTTAATTTATCCACTTTTTTATGGGGAAATCTGTGTCAAATCCAGTGTGTTTGTATTTCTGCTGGTATAAAAGGAGTGCGTTCTTTGACACTATAGTGGGATCTTGGCCCTCAGCTCGGTTCTTTCCAGCTGGCGCTGACGTTACCTTGTCAGGCTGCATTCCCACTTCAATTATTTGATCAGTTTTGCCCCTGTAGCTGCCCAGAGAAGTGAACTGTGAAGCGATTCTAAGAGCGGCGGCTGTCTTGTGCGTGTCATACTAAAACACAGCATTGTAGAAAGACCAAACCAAGCTCCCTATGCATATTTAAGCATGGCACAACGTTCTACAGCACCCTGCAGGCTCTTTGCAGTCAGGAAATAGCTGTTTTTTAATGCAATTCGTTGCAAATAAATTCAGTTCGAAATTACTTTTTGGGAAAAATTCAGCGAATCGGCCGAATCAAATTTTTGAGAAATTTGCTCATCTCTAATAGTGAGCTATGCCATCAAGAGGACTGGGGCCATTCGTGACATTTCTGTTTCATAAATATTTGCATTCCCATGAACTAACAATTCTGGAGCATTCTCTCTTAGTACTCCGTGTTCTGTGATTCTTCTATCATTCCTCTTGGAAATGTATTGCTAAATTGTCAACTGGGTGTTACTTATTGTGGATGTGTCTTTGTACATTGTGACATTGTCAAATCAGTGCTGGCCATGACAGTGTGTCACAACTCTTTGACAAATAGATTGTTAACACCCAGTTGACTATTTAGTAATAGATTTCTAGAAAGAATAAAAGAGGAACAGTACGACACAGAATTCCAAGAAAAGATACTCTAGAATTATTCTTCCATAGGTGAAACATGTACTTAGGAATACACAGAGGTCAGGCAATGTCACAGGTCCTGACCTGTCCGTTTTAGAGGTCAAGGGATCTAACTAGCACCTTGGGTTGTTTCATTATAGGCAGGGCCATATTTTCCTTTGGGCACACTAGGCAATTGCCCGGGGGCCCCATATTTTTAGGGGCCCCAGATGGTCTATATATATCCCAGGAATTCAAGAAACATACCCTTGGTTGGCTTTGCTTATTTAACTGTGTTTTTTTAGGATGTGCAAACAGTTAAAAACCTTGGTGTAGAAGGGAGCCAAAGGCTTCCTGCCCTGCCAATTAGTCTTGTAGGCTGCAGGCTGCCGTAGTCCATACATAAGTGGCGTGATAATATGGGTGTGCTTTGGATTGGCTAGAGGCATGACCTGGGGCCACATGTATGAAAACTCTCCAGGTCTAAAACTCACTTTGTTTCCCATAGCAACCAATCAGAGTCCATAGCAACCAATCAGAGCGCCCCTTTAATTTTCTAAGACACTATATGAAATGAAAGGGGCATTCTGATTGGTTGCTATGGGCTCTGATTGGTTGCTATGGGCAACAAAGTGAGTCTTAAACCTAGACAGTTTTCATGCATGTGGCCCCTAGTGTGATGTCATGTATTTGGGCAGGGCCCACTGCAGTGCTATGCCCGGGGGCCCATAATGCTGAAAAGACGGCTCTGATTGTAGGGGAAACCCTGTCTGATGACATCACAAGGGAGACCTTTTTAATCTTGATATCTTTGATATTGATCAAGGGCAAAAGTTTAGTTTGTTGGACTAGCTCAATATTTAATAACCTGGTAGAGCGGCATGTTGGCTCCCCCTCTGCACCTGCCCCTCTAACTATGCCCCTGGCATAAGCACAAACACTGCACAAGTGGGTGAACATTTATGTATTTCCAAACACAACATGGGGTAATAAAAATTTCTGGAAAAGACTCTTAAAAAAAAGTAAAATACAAAATTTTTTTTTTTTTTTTTAAATGTGAAAAATTGTTGACTCTAGTGACCTATAAAATGTTTTTTTTTATAGTCTAGACGATTGGCCTAATAATTATTTGTCCCTTTTTCTCTAACAGGTGTCTCAAGTGTACATCTCCTTGTAGCCTTTCCTTTCCCAGCCGCCGTGGTCAGCCCTTCATCCCAGTGAAACCTGCTCAGGGGCCATTCGAGTGCATGTCCTTCTCTAGGACCATCACCAGAACCTCAGGGGCAAGGCTTGTTTACATGATAACCAGGTCCTATCTGGAATGGACTGGTGCAAAGTGAAACCTTTCAAAGGATGATAGAAGCTGTGTGCTCGAAGCACAAAACCTATTGTGAAACCTTGTTATCATATCCCAATATACCTTGTATCTTTGTAAAATTTCAAAAATTATCCCCTTTTGATTATTTTGGGGGTCGGTGTCACCCGCTACAGTTTAGAGTCACAGCCTTTTTGAAAGAACAACTTAAAGGGGTTGTCTCGCTACAAAGAATAGCTTTCAAAATATAGGGAACAGTAAATGAAGACATTTTCCAAATACATTGCTTTGTTCATCTTTTTTTGTTAAGGAGATACAAATGATTTATCACCTTCCTGGCTCTATTTGGTCCTCCAGTGACCGACCTGTTTACTCTTTACCCCCCTGCTGTTTGTTTTATGTGATAGCAGGGAGTGATGTCATCACACAGGTCACAGCAGCTCTGTGCTGGCCAGCAGCAAAAAGCTTGTTTTTATCTGATCTTTCAGATAAAAGCCTGTAATTAGTACTGTTTACTTTAGATAAATCTCGTGCTAGCAGTTCTGGAAAGCTTCTAAGCTAATCTAAACTAATTAGCAGACTGAAAACACCGAGTTGAATACACAGAGTGAATGCATGGAGCTCCTGTGCTAATTACAGACAGTCTGACCAGGAAGTGACAGGATGCATCTATGAAACTCTGAAGGGAGACAACCCCTAAAAGTTCACTGTATAACATTTGGTTTGTGCAGTCTTGGGTCAAGTGATCGTTCTCCAGTTTCTGTGATGATGTCACACAGCCATTGGGAGACAATACTACCTAAATACAACTAAAGGAGGACTATCAACAAAGCCAAAATGGGACTACTAATATTATTATTTAGTCAAAATTAATAACCCCTATAGAGAAGTCTCTTTACTTAGTGACAGGATAATCGATTAGGGGTTCTGGCTACTAGATGGAGTCTTTAAACTGGGCACCTCTCTATCATATGCCTTAGGGGACATATTGCAAGGCGTTAAACAGACATCTAATAGTATAGTAATAAGGTGGAACAATCCAGTTGTAATGAAGCTAGTTGACATAGATGGCAGACAAAACTTAGAATTGAATGAAGTAATTTAACAGTCGCCTGCCAGTAATATGAAGGGTGTATCAAAAAAACATGTAGGGGTTTACTATTAGATGATGAACAGCAAGATGGACAATGACAAGGGCACAGATGGAGATGGAATGATAAATAACTTGAACCCAGAAGCAAGGCACCAAACAACAAGCTTTCTTTAAGCCAGTCTCTAAAAACCTGCCCCTAATACTGACCCTGACACCAGACCCCACTGGCCATATTCTTTCCCTGAAGACATCCCTAATAATGTCCCTGAGCTAGGCTGAACCCAACCTGCCCCTAATGCTGACCATGACACCAGACCCCACTGGCCATAGTCTTTCCCTGAAGACATCCCTAATAAAGTCCCTGAGCTATGCTGCCCCTAATGCTGACTCTGACACCAGACCCGACTGGCCATATTCATTCCCTGAAGATATCCCTAATAATGTCCCTGAGCTATGTTGACCCTAACCAAAGAGCACAGAACTACAAAAGAGAACTCAGGAATATAACACACTGAAAAAATTACAAAAGGCAGACCAGAAAACTAAGGACAAACAGGGCTCTTACTAACTGGGTACAAAAAACTAAATCGGAACAAGATACAACGGGGCTAAATGCATAAGATACTAGAAACAGATTGCAAGCAGATCACAAACCTCAAGCTTTCAACTCAGCAGCAGTATACTCTGCACAGCCGCCAAGTCAACTCAGCTTTATAGAGGGCTAGAAATCAACCACTTCCTAATGCTGACCCTGACACCAGACCCCACTGGCCATATTCTTTCCCTGAAGACATTCCTAATAATGTCCCTGAGCTATCCTGCCCCTAATGCTGACTCTGACACCAGACCACACTGGCCATATTCATTCCCGGAAGATATCCCTAATAATGTCCCTGAGCTATGCTGACCCTAACCAAACAGCACAGAACTACCAACGAGAACTCAGGAATATAACACACTGAAAAAATGACAAAAGGCAGACCTAAAGCAACCAGAAAACTAAAGACAAACAGGGCTCTTACTAACTGGGTACAACAAACTTAATCAGACCAAGATACAACAGGGATAAATACATAAGATACTAGAAACAGAATGCAAGCAGATCACAAAACTCAAGCTTTCAACTCAGCAGCACACTCTGCACAGCCGCCAAGTCAACTTCAGCTTTATAGAGGGCTAGCAATCAACCAGTCCCTAATGCTGACCATGACACCAGACCCCACTGGCCATATTCATTCCCTTAAGACAACCCTAATAATGTTCCTAAGCTATGCTGCCCCTAACCTGCCCCTAATGCTGACCCTGACACCAGACCCCACTGGCCCTATTCTCTCCCTAAAGACAGCCCTAATAATGTCCCTGAGCTATGCTGACCCTAACCAAACAACACAGAACAACAAAAGAGAACTCAGGAATATAACACACTGAAAAAATGACAAATGGCAGACCTAAAGCAACTAGAAAACTAAGGACAAATGGGGCTCTTTTCTGATTTTCTGCCATGATTTTTTTTTGTGCTCCTTTTGGTATATTTGCCACAAAGCATAAATTACAGAGTCAATCAAAAATAAATAAGTAAGTAAAGAAGTGTAGTGCTCTTTCAAGTCCCCAAACTTTTTGATACAGTTTAGTAATCATTGGAACTAGAATTTTCCAACCTACCCCTTACATTAAAATCATATCTAAGTTTTATAGGACACATTAGAGGGATTGCTCACTCTCTCTCTAGTTTTTATCATTAACAGTGCCATCACTGCCCATAGGCTGTTTTAGGTATTGCAGTCTGGGCCCTTTCAATTTATGCTGCAATGCCAGATATGGCCTGTAGACAAAAAGTGGTGCTGTTTCTGGGATAGCTTCAGATAGTTTATCCGGATAGTACAGACTGTCACATTGTTTACAGCCATAAATCTCTGCTTGGGATATGGAAACAAGGTTATTCAAATTTGGGATACAAAAAATGTATTGTGATATTGTAACCCCTCGAAAGCCGTTGATCGTGAAAGCTCTGATAACACACAATATCGGGGTGTATCAGAATGTGAAATTGTGGGGGGTCATGGGAATTATTCAGGACCAGGCTTGTGAACTTGAACACACAACAAAGGATAACCTCTGTTTGTATATGTTTATTAATAAAGAATTCACTGTTTCAGAATATGCGGCTTTGTCATAGACTGATTACATGCACATCTACTCTTATCATCCCATGAGTATATCCACATGGCAAGGGTTCGGATTTGAAAACAGTCTGAAAACCGACTGTGAACCATCTCTGTAGACAATAGAAAATCTGCCTAGTAGTCTATACCACACGGTTCCACAGGAGTTCCGAAAAACTCGGAACATGCACAATCTTCTGCCTGGTTTTCAGGTGGAAGGTGTGCTACTCAATGGTTAAAGGGGTTTTGCCACGATCTAATGTTGACGTAGGATCCTCCAAAATGGGTATTTAATCACTTTTCCAAATATAAGTAGTTAGAAAAAGTGTAGCCTGTGAGAGCTGCAGCATTGCTTAGATGCCCTTAGTTTCCTGACTGTTTACATTAGCTATGACCAGGAGATGATCTGGCCGCGCCTGCGTTGTTTGCACTTCTTATCTGATGAATGAGCTTTGAAGGGAGGGAGAGAACAAAGCAGTTCTTCTAGGCATGTGAACTACCTCTACTCTGTGACAGAGTCTGTGTCGGCTGTATAGAGAATTTGCTGGTTGTAATGTAATTATCTGAGTAAACATGCAGATGCTTCCTGCTCACCCCATGTCCCTCCCCCTGCAGCAGTTTGTGAAAGCTGCCTGCTTGGATCTCATCTTCTCTCCTGAGCAGATAAGAGGGAGAAAACAAAACCTGTAGAGCTTGTGCACAATACAGTTATCCTCTGTGGTTTAGCCAAACAATTTTTGCTCAACTACAGAGACTGAATATCGTCCTCGGGAGTGTGCATGGAAGGTGGAGTGATGACATCATGGAAGAGGCACTTGTTTTTTTAAACACAGAAACACAACGCCCCTTTTTTCAAGGCTCAAGAGGACAGTTCAGCCTGTTAGATGAGGAAATCACTTCTTGGCAAAACCCCTTTAAGGCAGCAGGGCGAATCCACAAACTGCGGACAGAACCTTCCTCCAAAACCCATTCAAATACAATAAAATACCTTAACCAGAATTTTACAACTGCTGTATGGCTGAACCCTTACACCCATAGTACCACCAAGACCTGACTAAGGTCTGTGACCCAAATTACATTCACCGTTCTTTCTCTGCCCTTTCAAATTGTCCTCTGTTTTGGACAAGAATAGCAAATTCTAACAGCCAGAGAATGGGAATTATTACAGCAGCAGAGGTGGAGTGTGTTGATCTTGTAGGAAGGCAGTGACCTGTCAACTGATGTGATGATTAGAGATGCATGTGATAATTAGAGTTGCAACAGGCAGCATCATGATAAAAAGAAGAGAGTTAAAACAAGTAGGAAGATACATAGTGGAAGGAGCTGGGTAACCAATAGCATGGAGTATATCGGAACAAGAATATGTTGACTTTGTTGCAAGCACTGACTTGTCAACTAATGTGATGATCAAAGTTGCATGTGACAGGCAGCATCGTTATGAAAGGAGGGGAGTAAAGTCAAGTTAGAGGAAACAAACTGATAGGTACATAATGGAGGAAGCAGAGTAACCAATACCAAAGAATTTAACAGAACAGGTGTTTGTTGATTTTGTAGTAGGCACTGACCTGTCATCTCATGTCGTAATTAGAGTTGCATGCAACAGGCAACGTCCGAATAAAACTAGGGGAGGTGAAACAAGTGGGAAGACACAGATGTAGAGATACATAGTGGAAGGAGTAGGGTAACCAGTAGCAGGGAGTATATCATAACAAGAATGTGTTGACTTTGTTGCAAGCACTGACCTGTCAACTCATGAGATGATCAAAGTTGCATGTGACAGGCACGTCATTATGATAGGAGGGGAGTAAAGACAAGTAGGAGGAAACAAACTGATAGTTACATAATGGAGAAAGTAGGGTAACCAGTACCACAGAATGTATCAGAACGCGGGTGTGTTGACTTTGTAGGAGGTAGTGACCTGTCATCTCATGTGGAAATTGGAGTTGTATGTAACAGGGCAGCGTCATGATGAAAGGAGGGGAGTGAAGACAAGTGGGAATACACTGACTGAGAGATATCTAGTGGAAGGAGCAGGGAATATATCAGAACAGGAATTTGTTAATCTTGTAGGAGGCAGTGACCTGTCAACTCATGCGATGACTTAAGTTGCATGTAACAGGACAGCATCATCATGAAATGAAGGAGGAGAAGACAAGTGGGAGGCCACAAACTAAGAGATATATAATGGAAGGAGCAGGGTGACCAGTACCACAGAATATACCAGAACAGGAATGTGTTGATTTTGCAGGAAGCACTGACCTGTCAACTCAAATGATAAAATTAGAGTTGATAAAAAAAAAACAAAAGCTAATGCAGTAATATTGCAAATATCAAAGTCTACAGGGCAGCATCATGATGAATGGATGAGAATTAAGACTAGTGGGAGAAAACAGACTGAAAAATACCTAGTGGAAGAAGCAAGGTAACCAGTACTACAGAGAATATAAGAGCAGGAGTGTGTTGATTTTGTAAGAGGCAGTGACCTTTCAGCTTGTGTGATAATTAGTTTTGCATGTAACAGGCAGTGTCATGATATAAAGAGGGAGTGAAGACAGGAGGGAGGACACAGAATGAGAGATACAGTAAAAGGAGCAAGGTAACCAGTAGCACAAAATATGTCAGAGTTTTGATTTTGTTGCAAGCACTGACCTGTCAACTCAGGTGATGATTAGAGTTGCATGTGAAAGGGCAGCGTCATGATGAATGAAGGAGAGTGAAGACAAGTGGGAGGAAACAGAAAGAGAGCTACATTGTGGAAGGAACAGGGTAACCAGCAGCAAAGAATACACCAGAACACTAGTGTGTTGATTTTGTAGGGGCAGTGACTTGGTCACTTGCGATAATGTCACTGAGGACAGGGCTCCATGTCACAGGGCTAACTTGATAATATGAGGAGGGGAACTGAGACAATCGAGAGGTAACAGGCTGAGAGATACATATTGGAAGAAGTAGGGTCCTCCTATAGTTTTTCAGGATAGGGAAGTGTTGCTGTCATTGGAAGTAGTGACCTGTCCAAACATGTTCAGGCAGGGCTGCTTGTAACATGGTAGGTATCATGATGAGATGAGGAGACACATGGAAGTCAATAACTGAATTTTAGGAAGTAGAAGACAGGACCATCAGCAGCACTTATTCCAGATGAGTAAGGTGATAGTGTTGGACTGATGTTATATTTTCTTCCTTTGCCGAGCCTGAAGTAAGGATCAGGAATTAATGTACAGCCATATACATAGGAGGCTCTTACAGGAAGAATACAGTACCAATATAGCTAATGAAAGACGTTAACCTATTGCATTTCAGGAAACATGAACATGCAAAATATGGCTGAGTGAATATCTGCTCTGGAAATGAGTCTTATCAGTTTCTTCAATCAGCAGTGAAAAGGTGTGGGCCCTTTACAACAAAATGAGGGGTCCCAGCACACAGTAGTTCAATGGGCTGATACTAGACATACATAGCTCAAGGCTATAGCGTACCTTTTCCCAAACTAGTAGCCCTTCACTTATGGCAAAACTACAATTACCAGCATACTTGGTGTTGTAGTCTTGCAACAGTAGGGAAGCAACTGATTGATAACATCTGCCTATTCATTAATATTGCCTCCTGTAGTATCTGCCCTTACATTGATATTGCATCCTGCATTATGTACCCATACATTGGTATTGCCTCCTTTAGTATTTGCCCTTACATTGGTATTGCCTCCTGTAGTATTTGCCTAAAGATTGGTATTGCCCCCCTGTAGTATCTGCCCATAAATTGGTATTGCACCTTGTAGTATTTGCCCATACATTGGTATTGCCCCCCTGTAGTATCTGCCCATACATTGGTATTGCACCTTGTAGTATCTGCTCATACATTGGTATTGCACCTTGTAGTATCTGCCCATACATTGGTATTGCCCCCCTGTAGTATCTGCCCATACATTGGTATTGCACCTTGTAGTATCTGCCCATACATTGGTATTGCACCTTGTAGTATTTGCCCATACATTGGTATTGCCCCCCTGTAGTATCTGCCCATACATTGGTATTGCACCTTGTAGTATCTGCCCATACATTGGTATTGCCCCCCTGTAGTATCTGCCCATACATTGGTATTGCACCTTGTAGCATCTGCTCATACATTGGTATTGCACCTTGTAGTATCTGCCCATACATTGGTATTGCACCTTGTAGTATCTGCACATACATTGGTATTGCCCCCTGTAGTATCTGCCCATACATTGGTATTGCACCTTGTAGTATCTGCCCATACATTGGTATTGCCTCCTGCAGTATCTGCCCATACATTGGTATTGCCTCTTATAGTATCTGGCCATACACTGGTATTGCCTCCTGTATTATCTGCCCTTACATTGATATTGCATCCTGCATTATGTACCCATACATTGGTATTGCCCCCTGTAGTATCTGCTCATACATTGGTATTGCCCCCTGTAGTATCTGCTCATACCTTGGTATTGCCTCCTGTATATCTACTATACTTGGGATTGCCCCCTGTAGTATCTGCCCAATTGGTTATGCCTCCTGTATATCTACCCATACCTTGGGATTGCCCCCTGTAGTATCTGCCCATACATTGGTATTGCCTCCTGTAGTATCTGGCCATACATTGGTATTGCCTCCTGTAGTATCTGGCCATACATTGGTATTGCCTCCTGTAGTATCTGCCCATACATTGGTATTGCCTCCTGTAGTATCTACCCATACCTTGGGATTGCCACCTGTAGTATCTGCCCATACATTGGTATTGCCTCCTGTAGAATCTGGCCATACCTTGAGATTGCCCCCTGTAGTATCTGCCCATACATTGGTATTGCCTCCGGTAGTATCTGCTCATACATTGGTATTGCCCCCTGTAGTATCTGCTCATACATTGGTATTGCCTCCTGTAGTATCTACCCATACCTTGGGATTGCCCCCTGTAGTATCTGCCCATACATTGGTATTGCCTCCTGTAGTATCTGCCCATACATTGGTATTGCCTCTTGTAGTATCTAACAATACCTTTGTATTGCATACTTTTTAAGACATATAAAGAATACATTACTTCCTGGTGTTGCGCCCAAGTTGTTCAAAAATGTTTTTGAAGGCGAACAGAAACTCTTGGAGGTCCCCAGTCAGCGGATCCAAAAATCAATGGCAGAATTGCAGGTGTTTTTTGATTTTCATGGCCCAATGCTAAAGAAAAACCACGGAACATCTGTGCGCCCATACACCCCTAGATATGATCCATGAGGGGTGTTGAATCCAAAATGGGGCGACTTCTGGAAGGTTTCACCTGTTCTGCTACTTTGGGGCTTTGCAAATGCGACATGGCTCCACCAAAATCTGTATTCCAAAAGCCAAATAGCGCTCCCTCCCTTGTACGCCCTGCCATGCGCCCAAACAGCAGTTTACATCCACATATTGTATATTGCCGAACTTGGAAGAAAAAATAAATTTTGTGGGGTTTTTTTCCCAGGATTCCTTGTAAAAATTAAACATTTTCAGCTAAAACTGCAGATTATTGGAAAAATATAAAATTTGTTATTTTCACCACCTAATGTTAAAAAAAATTGTCTAACACCTGTGGAGTCGATATACTCACTGCACCCTTGGATATATTCCAAAAGTGGTGTAGCTTCCCAAATAAGGTCTTTTTGGGAGTGTTTATTAAGTTTTAGCACCTCTGGGTGCCCGCAACCCTGGAATGGTGCCTAAAATATACTGTATCCTAATGAAAATGAGACCCCAGAGTGCAGTAGTGGTTGCTCTTATTCTGAGGCTTGTGATTGAGTCAAATAGCGCACTAGGGCCACATACGGGATATCTCTGAAAACTTTCATGCAAAGTCAGATCAGCGTATACATAAAAACAGCTCGCTTTATTAAATATCTTTACGTGCAGGTGATACAAAAAGTGTTTAGGCCGACGCGTTTCAGACAACACTTAGTCCTTGTTCTCCGCGTACTATAACTTAATCTTTTCGTGTGTTAAAAAGGCTATACACCTATCACAGGTAACTTCCACTTAACAGCGTTAGCCGATACCTTTAGTTTTACCCCGGACAAAATAAGTATGGCAAAATTTAAATAAACCTACCCAATCAAATTGCAAGGAAATACGAGTGACAGCCAATAAAAAGTAAATAAATAACGGGTGTTAAATATCTGCTCAAAACAGTGCACATAAGTTATAAGGTGCATGTATTGACGTATGGTCAAACGTAGTGTACCTAAGCGATTTTTGCCGGGTCTCCTGGCTTTTAACCTCGGCGAACCCACTGGTAGGGATACATCAGATGAGTTTTTTGCTTGGATATTTTGCAGCATAAAATGTGGATCAAAATAATCATTCAAAAAACACCCGTCTTAAACTCGTGTAGGGAAGGGACACATCACAGGTCAGGCTGCATACATTGAGCGGGTTCCTCTGATAGATGCCAAATAATGCCATCCACCACCCATAGGGTCCCATTGTAAGTAAAGCATATATGTTGCTATTGTATAGAATAGCGCAGGCTCTGCTGCTAGGCCATACGTCCTGGATTTTTTAGGGTATACAGACATATACTGGCTAAATAGTTGCCAGAAGGACACATTTTGGCCTCTATCAGGCCATACAATCCTATGCACATGTTTAGCATATATGTCTTTCCTCACAATTACTCTAAACAGTGAGGGCTTTCTAGCCTAAGGGTATGTTCACACAGCGTATTGGGGCGCGTGTAGTATGCGCCGCAATATGCCGGGTGTTTTGGAACCACAAGCTTATCAGCACGTAATTCCATAGCACGGGGGGCTGGCACCCGGCCGGCCCCATAGAGATGTCAATTCTCCCTCCGCTCGTGCAATACGATCGCGTAGTCCATAGTTCTCTATGAGAGCTATGAATTACCGTAATTGCGGCACGCACTTTGCTACGTATAAAGCGCAATACACGATGAAATGCGCGCTGAAATATGCGGCAATTTAAGTCATGTAAACATACCCTAAAACCAGCATTTCAGGCTATGGCTAGGTGCACACTGCGTTTGAACATCCGTCAAAACGTATACGTTAAACGTATGCCAAATGTGCACTGTTTTGAGCATACGTTTGACATAGTCTTTTTTCTCTATTTTTTTTTACTAGCTCTTATATTGGCCATCACCCATTTTCCCTGCAATTTGATTGGGTAAATTTATAGATTTTATAACAGATACAAACGTATATGTTTGCTACATGGGCAAAAATACTAGGATCCGTTTTCCATTGACATACATTGAAAAAAAAAACGGATACTGTAACGTATACGTATTTTTAAACTTGAAAAAGCGCTGCGCCCGATAAAATTAAACGCCTATTTGCTGGAAAGTGTAAAAACGGACATTATGTCAATGTACGTTGCACATCCGTCCACCTATATAAGTCAATGAACACGTTAGCGCATCCATTCTCCCTTCCGTCATCCATTCAAAATAACGCAGTGTGCACTGAGCCTAAGATCACATCACATTTGACCATACTGCAAAATGTGTATGTTATGTGCTAAGCATATCCCATTCATGCACCGTTCTGACCATGCATTTTCCTTTTTTTGTGTTTTTTCAACTAGCTTCCCTATTGGCCGTCAGTCGTTTTTCTCTGCCATGTTATTAGGTATGCTCTTTTATATTTTCATGATGGATACAGACATCGGCACATATGCTCGCATACGTTTTCCATTGGAATACACTTGAAAAATAACAGTATCTTGAAACAGTTAAATTTTTGGACAACTTGAAAAAGTGCAGCGCCCTGCGTCTTCTATCTGGCAAAAAAAAAAGGCTACACTGTGGCGATACGTACGGCCATTGGAGTCAATGAATATGTAAATGCACACGTTTAAATCCACATTTTTATTTTAAAAAAACATGTACGTTAGACTAGTGGAATAACGTGGTGTGAACTGGGCCTTCAGGTATAGTACGCGCCGCAATAAACGGGGTGTTTTGGAACCAGCACATAATTCCAAAGCATGGGGGCGCCGGCCCATAGAAATGCACTGTCAGCATTGCGTAACCGCCACTAACAATTGACATGTCAATTCTCCCCCCGCGCGTACAATACGATCGTGTAATCCATAGCTCTCTATGAGAGCTATGAATTACCGTAATTGCGCCACACATTTCGCGTGTATTAAGTGCAATACGCAGCAAAACGTGCGCCCAAATATGCAGCATTTTAAGCCGTGTGAACATACCCTTACCAAAACAGGCATCACAAAACACAGGATGAGTCCTGCCTTACCTGCCTGGCAGCTAAAGGGTTAATGGAGCCCAGCTTCAAAGCTGTGGTCAGAGGATCCAGGCTGCTCCACCTTTACTAATCTGCAGAATAAAGGAGGATATAAGGTGCAGCTGGGGAGAGGGAGGTGAGGTCAGACTGTCACAGATATGGGGAGGGGAAGGAATACAGAGCGCATGGATGTGCACACTCAGCTGCTAAAAAAGTTTAGGGAAAAAGTTAGGACGCGCAATATTTACGCTCGCTGTGGGATGGCGGAGTTCTTGGGGACTCTTGTACTAATTGTAAGTAAAGTGTTAGAACACTGCTGTTAGATATTATAATGAGTGGCTATCATGTGACTCCTAACCTTGCACTGTACATTATAAGGATGTTCAAAATCTCTGAGAATAAGGAGAAGTACATTTGTCTTTTTCTCTCATAGTTTCATGGGTGTTTTGGTGTTGGAAATAATACCCCACACACACACTTTGGATAGGAGTCTGACAGATGTGGTGATGCCCTTTAACGTGAATCTCAAAATGACCAAAAAGTTGTCATGAACGTTCTCCTCACCCCCCCCTTTTTTGGGGGGGGGGGGTACCTGAAGTCCTCTCAAGGTACTTGACCACTAAAGAGTGTAATTGCGATGTTACTATACTGCAGGAAGGTATGCAAACAATTGCTCTCTTTTCACATGCAAAGTAGGGCAGGGAATAACAGGAGTAGTAACATGGCAGCTACTGATCCCTTGATGGATACCTTGCAGACATGAAAACAATCTGGCACCCCCCAGCCTTGTTACAGAGGAGGCCTAGCAGATGAAGAAGCGATGCCACCATTCCTCATTCATGCTGTAGCCATGATGATATATACAGCATATAAAATGGTAAAGACTAAATCGGTGCTACCTCCAATCCTGGCTGTAATGTATGGTGCAGGCCTGGCATGTTGGCCCCTATACACTCCCTTATCTGCTTTATTACGTACTGGTACAGCAAATGTTTGTAAGGGTTTATATAAGTTATGACATGCAAAGGTGCCTTTTGGTGCAGAGTGTTGCATCATGGCCATGCCCACTGTGGAGCCACACCCCTTTGTCAGTGTTCAATGCCCTTCATTAATGTCTGATATGCTGTGCCCAAAGTATACCACTGAGGCAAAGTGGTGCAGACCTTTTATTTACAACACTTTTCTACCAGATTGGTAAATAAGGGTGGATTCACATCTGGGTAGGAGGTTCTGTTGGGAGCCTCCTTCTTAGAGGTGTGACCAGATCAATTAACAGACGGGCCCCATTGGGTACAACCGGGTCTGTTGGATTTTCTACCATGGTGTCGCCTTTTTTTTTTTTTTTTTTTTTTTGTTAAATTCCTGATGGAACTTGATGGGTTCCAAACAGAACCTCTGCAGATTTGAATCCAACCTTAAAGGGGTTTTGCCACGATCTCATTTCATACCTCCTACATCCAGCTCTGTGTGCTCAGAAGGGGGCGTGTGATTTGTTTGAATTGCCTATCATGTGACCCAGCAGGATGACATCACCAGGCCTTTCCTCACTGTAGTCAAAGGTCTGTTTGTTAGCATTGTGAGTAGCTGAAAGGTAAAGTTTTTGCCTCCAGGCACAAGGGTCCTCGGTTCAAATCCCTGCAGGAACCAAACTTGTGGATTTCTTTTCTCTTTATCAATGCACAGACCTCATTGAGATTTTTTTTTTTTTTTTTTTTAATTTATTTACACTGTTTGACTAATTACTAAGGAGGACAGAGGACGGGAGTAGAATGACAGCACCTGGGGGTCTGAACACTCAGTAGCCGTCTGAGAGGAGAGGTGATGTCTGAGCATTTGTGACCAGGACTGAGGAGCTCTCAGCCCTGGTCGTATCCCCCTGGAGACGAGCTGTAAACAATTGATCACTAAAGGAGCAGCTAAAACAAATGGTGCAGAATTTTTAATAATAATGAATGGTGAAAATGTTTTTCATTTCCAAGCTTCCCACGTCAATTTTACTTTGTGGCAAAACCCCTTTAATGGTTTTGCTCTTAGTTGCCTCAGTAGAATCTATTGAAATATAACTGTAAGTAGAATTGGTGCTTTTTATGTTCTGTCATGGTCTAATGGTTGCTATGAACCTCTTATGTTTGACATATTTCCCCCTCTCAGCTATTTGGCTGTGGTTCTGTGGCTCAGATGGAGTTGAGTGGCTTTGCCAAAGCTCAGTTTCTGAGCGTTAACATGGCATTTGGCTTCGCGGTTACTGCTGGTGCCTACGTCTGCGCTGGAGTCTCAGGTGAGCAGTTCAGTAAAGTATTACATTCTTACCATTTCATAGCTTAGATAAACATTGAGTCACCAGGTGTATATATAATACTTATCCTGTATTATACTCCAGAGCTGCACTCACTATTCTGCTGGTGCAGTCACTGTGTACATACATTACTTATCCTGTATTATCCTCCAGAGCTGCACTCACTATTCTGCTGGTGCAGTCACTGTGTACATACATTACATCCTGTATTATGCTCCAGAGCTGCACTCACTATTCTGCTGGTGCAGTCACTGTGTACATCCATTACGTCCTGTATTATCCTCCAGAGCTGCACTCACTATTCTGCTGGTGCAGTCACTGTGTACATACATTACTTATGCTGTACTGATCCTGAGTTACATCCTGTATTATCCTCCAGAGCTGCACTCACTATCCTGCAGGCTTCAGAGCTGAAATCTGTGTTCCTCAATGGGTCAGTTTTTTTTATCTAGAAAGTGTTCCCTTTACAACACACTATAGGGGGTGGGTTTCATATAGGACAAACTAATTGAAGCAAGTTATGACACTGCTGTACTCCCCACCTGCAGTCACAATTGTGCTTCTACTGCATTCTGTTAGGAACAGTCTAAGCTTGATGTTGGGCGCAGCTTTATTTTAGCTGAATTTCTTCCCCACATTGACTCGTTCCCATGTTTGCTTGGTGTAAAGATGACCCTTAGTAAAATGCGTCCCTACGTACAGTTCTGGAAGTCACTAGCAAAGCTTTCTGTATACAGGAGTACAACTGCTTCCACTGAATGTACCTTCACAGGCATTATAGAAAAGTGTATTTTAGCCAGGGGAACCCATTTCTGTCTCAACCTTATTCCTAATTTCCGGTTCTCTCCTGCACCAGGTGCCCACCTCAACCCGGCTGTGTCTTTCTCCATGTTCCTCATCCCGAAGCTGACCTGGAGGCTGATGTTAGTTTACTTCTTGGCTCAGTTCCTTGGCTCTCTCCTTGGTGCTTTCTTAGTATATGTTCTCTATCGTGGTAAGAAATCAAGTACATTAATTGACAAGGAAGTTAAGTTTGTAAAAGTCTGATCGGAAGATGGTGCCCCATTCTGGATCTCTAGTATTTGGCCACAGTGGGGAGTCACAATGTGCTTCTTCACTTCGCCTGCGGAGGTGCTGAAAGCAAATCCGACACTTAAAGGGTTGTCTCGTTCCAGCATTTGGCAGCTGTATATGCTGGTTGCCAAGCAGAGCTTTTGAAATGTAGGGGCGTGTTTCTACTCCCAGTAGGGAGTGATTTCTATCTCTGCAGACAGCACCCCACAGTGTGCATGTGAGGATTCATTGTGTGAGCTGGGGGAAGGGAGAGGTTTTCAGCTGTCACTGGAAGTGGAACTCGATAGTGTATTTCTAAATTTCTTGTTCTCTTCATAATTTGTAACTAGAATGAACATTTGACATTCAGGACTATGTGAGAAAAAAAAAAACAGTATAAAAAAAAGTGGTATATCCTGCGAATTATTACACCTTTGACAAACCAAAAGTGATCTACATGGGACTGCCTGCCTATGTATCACAATTGTTTAAAGGGGTTTTGCCATTATGTAATGTTGACGTGGGATCCTCCAAAATGGGTATTTAATCACTTTTCTAAATATGTGATTACAAAAAGTGAAGCCTGTAAGAGCTACAGAATTGCTCAGTTCCCCTTAGTTTCCTGAAAGTTTACATTAGACAATGACAGGAGCTGAACTGGCTGTGCTTGCATGTCTGCACTTATCTGATGACGGGAAACATGAAGGAGCTTGCAAGGGACTGGGGAGAAAGTGCAGTGTATGAGGTTGACTGCTGATTGATTGAGAATCTGGTTGATTGAGAATCCACTGGTTATAATGTAATTATTTATGTAAACATGGCAGATGCTCCCTTCCTCCCCCTCCCTCTCACCCCTGCAGCTGTTCATGACTCAGCATGCTCTATCTTCTCTCCTGAGCAGATAAGAGGTAAGGAACTCACTTCATGGCAAAATCCCTTTAATGTGGGACTGCACAATACAGCTGTGGTCCCATGCAAATTACATAGAGAGGTCATTTTACAAAGATGTTGCCTGAGCAGACATTCACTTTTAAGGATTGTATCAGAAAAAACAGAACTGGCCCATGAATCCATAAAATTGACCCCATGTCCTGTAATTTGGGGCATCACTGGGCCCCTTCCTGAGTAAATAACATTCTCAATGCTTCAGCTTTGTCTTCTATTGGTGCAATCTAGATGCCTTTCTTCAGTACAGTGGTGGTAACTGGACTGTATACGGACCACAGGCGACTGCTGGGATATTCGCGTCCTATCCATCAGAACATCTTAGTATGGCGAATGGATTCTTGGATCAGGTAAGAGGAGATATTTTGTGGTCACATATGGACTTCAGGACACCGCCAGTTCTGGACCAAAAGACAGAGCCCCATTTTCCAAATCTGACTTGTGTCAATTTATGTTGGAATAACTTTTTGGTGCTTTTACCTGTCCATGTGAAATTTTTTTCTTCCTCGCCTTCTGAAAGCCATAACTTTTTTCAAATTTTTTTTTTATTTCCATCTATATAGACATGAGGGCTTTTATTTTACAGGACAAGATGCACTTTGTTATGGCGGTGTTCATATTACTATAGAATATACTAGGGAATGGCAACAAAATTCTAAGTGGGGCAAAATGTGAAAATACTTGCACCATATTTGCAGGAGGGTTTTTTTTATTAATGAAGTTTTTTTTTTCTTCAGTAAAAACATCGGTGTTCTACAGGTTGATGCGCATCCGGCAATACCAAACATGTAGGGTTTTGGTACCGTAAAACCGAACATTTTTCTATTTTTGAAGTTTGCGCTACGGCGTCATCTTGCACATCATGTTTTGTGGGCTGCGGCGCGTTTTTTGTTGCTAGCAGTTTGGATTGCATGCAACTTTTTTGATCACTTTATTCCAATTTTTATGGGACGTGAAATTACCAAAAACGCAATTTTGGCATTTGGAGTTTTTCTTTTAGTGTTCAGGATAAATTGTTATATTTTTATAGATCGGACTTATTTGGATGCAGCAATACCAAATATGTGTAACTTATTTGTAAAATGGTGAAAGGGGGGGGCGCTATTTGAAGTTAGTAATTTAATTTTTTTTACATTTAAAAACTTATTTTTTTCACTTTGTCCCAATAGAGGGTGCCATCATTAATACAGCTTAATGCATTGCATAGACAATGCCATTAGGGTGTACCAAGATGGCAGTTTCTCCCCTTCCTGCCTGGGGCTGGAAGTGAGGAATGGTGCACGGCACCGTTTTTCATTCATTTAGATGCCGCAGCCATCTTTGCTGCGGCATCTAAGAGGTTAAACAGTACAGGTGGCAGCGCCCACCCGCACTGTAACCACCGAGTGTGACGTGCAATTAGCCGCTAACACCCCGGGATCACACTTTAGAATGCACTTACCGGCGCTATGACCTACTCATAGGTCTGTAAGGTGTTAAGAGACTTTCTTGTGACACATGGACAAAACTGTCTTCCTAACCTAAAGCACAACAAAAAAATTAGCGATTTTCAAATCTTCAATGGATAGAGTTCAACAGTGTCTCCAACTAAGATAGATGCTTATACCATGCAGTTGTTCAACCAATATGGACCATGTCTACTGTACATTGCCATACTTTTTAAATGTAGTGTTTTTAGCAGTAGGGGGCTTAAATATTTCATAACAATTTTTCAGATTTTCAAGAAAATTTGCAACACAGATTTCATTTTTTTTTAGGGACCAGTCCTGTTCTGATCAGGCTTAGAGGGGCCTGTAGTTTGATTTTAAATTCCCCCCCCCCAACCCCTGGAAGTGGCTCCATCTAGGAAACTGCACCCTTTAACTCCTTAACGGCGGGCATTTCAGGTCGTTCGTCTGCAGCGACGTCTTAAGGCGCTGCAGACATCGAGATTGCGGCACCCGGCGCCGCAATTGCGCTGAGATCGGGGCTGTACTACACAGCCCCGATCCCAGAGCATGTCCTGCAGGCCTTGGGCAACAGAGAACCTCCACAACCCGGTGCTTTAACCCTTTGATTGCGGCGGTGCGTTACCGCAGCGCAATCAAAGAGTTCCCCTGCTCTGTCGGGTGATCGGAACACCCGGTGACCCGACGGAGCTCGGGGAACCTCTGCACAGTCAGCCCTGGGGACCTAGAGTGGCCCCAGAGCTGTCTGTGTATGAAGCCAGTGACCAGGACAGTGTGCTGTCCTGATCACTGCCTGTGTCAGACTGACACAGATTAGAATATTAGCATATATGAATATGCTAATACATTACTAAGTGTAAAAAAAAAAAAAAAAGTTAAACTGTTCTCCCTTCATGGGAGTCAAAAAAAAGTACAAAAAAACCATAGTGTAAAAAAAAAACAACAACAAAAAATAATAAAAAAAAAAAAATATTTAATAAAAAATAATTGTACATAAATTACACTTGGTATCCACACGACCATAATAACCTGTAGAATTAATCTAACAAGTTAAGTGTGAATGGTGTAAAAAAAAAAAAAAATTAAAAAAATAAAAATAAAAAAAAATACTACAATTTATAAGTGAACTTAAACTATTCCCCCATAAAGTACAACTTGTCTCGAATAAGACAAGGCCTCATATAGCTGCGTCATTGAAAAAATAAAAGTTACAACTGTTTAAACGCAAGGAGGCCAAAACTAAAAAAATGTTCTGGTCATTAACTACTTTTCTGGCCTGGGGCTTAAGGGGTTTAAGTATTCAAAACAATATTCAGGAAGTTTAACAGTTTGGATGGTTTCACAGAAATGAAAGCAAAGTGGAGGTGAAATTTCAAAATTCCACTTTCTGAAGTCTCTTCAATTATCCATTATTTATTGGTATGTAGCAGATGTTACCAGGGAAACAGAACTCAATATTGATTCCCTGATTCTGCTGTTTTTAGAGATGCACTATTTGATTCAACCACACTCCTCAGAGTAGGAGGAGCACCTACCTGACTTCGTGGTCTCCTTTCCATTACGGTTTCTTTTAGATGCCATTACAAGTTTGCAGACACCCTAAAGTGCAAAAACTTTATAAATACCCCATATTGGGAACTACACCCCTGGAATATATCCAGGGTGTAGTGAGTATATTGACCCCACATGTTTCAGATCTTTTTTTAGTATTAGGCTGTGAAATTTTAATCCTATATCCCCTGCTTAGCTTGCATATCTTCACATCTCCAGCAACAACAAACCCTATCAGAACACAGGACAGCTGTGAAGTGTTACTATACTCAGGATGTGTCACTAGTACAGCACAGCATGAACCGTTCACATGCCTGATGTGTCACTATTAGTATAGTGACAGCTCCACAGACACATCATGATTATAGTAACACACAGGGTCACTGCTGTCACATCTATCTGTGTAGAGAGCAGGAGGAAGCAGGCACACACAGGGTTAATCCAGGCAGCATGGACACAGAAGCCAGAGCCCTCCCCCTCCCTCCACTACAGAAGCATTCTGTGCAGGAGGGGCTCTCTGCTCTGACCTGTATTCAGAAGCAGATGAGTCACCAGACCTGACAGCCAGTAAGATAAGGATCAACAGGTCGGCTGCTATAGAAATTTGAGAAGCTGATGTACTACTACTAACAGGGCTAGCTCAAAATCAGTAGGACATTTGTAATGAACATATTGCAAAGCTGCTTGTATTTTAAAGATCTGTTAATTAAAACCCAATCATTGTAGCGAGACAACCCCTTTAACAATCTGTGCCAATGTACCAGAACAGTTGATGCCTTCCAGAAGTTGGGACCATTTTGTATGAAACACCCCTCATGGATCTCATCTAGGTTCTTTAGCATTGGACCATAAAAATGAGGAGGAGTGCAGTATAAAAGATGACGTTGTTATGCGGTCGGTACAATAGCAATGATATCAATTTTATAGTTTTATTAATTTTACAGGATAGAAATGTTAGTAAAAATGACACACTGGACAGATGTAATTTTTTTTTTAACGTATACCTGTCTGTGGCGGCCTCCCTGATTTCCTTTTCAGTCTGATGCAGACAAAGCTCACAACCTTAAGGGATTGTCATCAGAAAACAACCTATTGTTTGACTTGTCTTCAATTTAAAATTTTTTTTTTTTTTTTTTCTCCAATAGAGCATCTTTAAATCCTGTCGTTTTTACTTTGGCCTAATAGTCTAAAACTTCCTGTGCTGTAGAGATTTTCAGCAGTCTCCTCATTAGTGCAGGCAGGGTTCCACTGAAATATGACAACGTGTATAGCTAACACAGGACCCACCAGCCACAATAGGAGATAACAAAGTTCTCCTTCTCCTCCTCCCTGCACACTGACTTCTTCCCAGGTCACAGAGCCTAGAAAACTCGCCTATAGAAGTGAATGGGTCTGCTCAACACCTTAGCACAACAGGCTGAACTGGATGGACGTCTCGTCTTTTTTCGGCCTTACAAACTATGACTATAAAACGGGCTCCTATGTGCATTAAGCTGCTGTAAAGCATCTCTAAATGCTAAAAGCAGCTCAGGCAAGATGGCCACCTCCATCCTATAGAAAGAAATAAAAATCTACAATTTGAAAATGGTTAAGAATTCTGTATCTTTTAATAAGACAAGAAAAACTGATTTTCTTTAAGTAGCACTGGTGTGTTGAGTTTTTCTCCAGTGTTAGGCTCCTACCCAATCTGACATTGGGCATGGAGAGGTGCAACGACACAGGGTGGGATGGATACTGAGACAATTATGACCTTCAAGAATAATTGATAAGCATTGTTGAGAACCTCATGACAAGTATTATGCATGGGTCTTATTAATTAGGAGCCCATGTATGGGTCTAGCTGGGTGTCTCCTACCACTGCCTCAGCAGCTGTCCCACCCACGTGCCATGGTCTCTCCCCCTGTCTAATGTTAGATTGGGTGGAAGAGTAGTAATCACGACTGCTAAAAGAACTAGCTGCTTGTGACCTAAACTATTGTGCACCAAGGATGGCCTGACTAAAACTTGTCATGCCCTCACGCTATTGAAGAGTACACAGGTAGATGTCATAGGACCATAGCTGGAACAATGCGAAGGTTGGGCAGTGTAGGAGTATGTAATCTGAAAATTATACAGAATTGGTGATCTGCCCTCAATGGACCCCAATGAAGAAAACACCCCAATGTAGGTTTTCCAAAGAGAAATTAAAGTATAACTTGCTTAACGTAGATGCCCCAGAACTTTACATGTCTTCCTGTCCTTAATCTACTTGGCTACTTCTGTAACCTCCATAGAAACTTTACTTTCCTCCCTCTCTGGACAGAGCTATATACATATACAGCCACTTCTGTGTGGTTTTCCATATGCCGTCCTGTATTGCTCAATGGTGAGGACCAATATGGGGACCTTGCTATGAATCATTGATGACCTGTCCCATGAATAGCACTGCTTCTGTAAATGACACTGGGGGTAGCCAACTGCCACCTCTATGTAATCTGCAACTTTCGAGGCTTTGCCATAAGAAACAAAATCCTAAAATGACTCCTTTGATAGGAAAGGGCTAAAGGTATACTGTGTGCAAAATATTAAGAAAGTGAGCAGTTCCCTTGACCCATTGTCAATGGTGGATCCGGTTTATCCGGCTTTAGTCATGACCTTTACTTCCAAGGCATGATGACTGTCCTTGGTGTACACAGCACACGCTGAAATTGCCAGTGAGCCTTGTTTTCTTTTTTTGTCTAGTCTCCGGACCTTGAACCCCTGATGAAGCCAGGTTAGCTGGTGAAACATGTAGGGAAGGTCAGGCGTGATGTTTTAAATTGTGATCTCTCACCTCTGTCTACAAGTGTCACCAGCTGCAGACGGAGTCACAAGGGGGCCTTATTTGTTCTGTGTCTATGAGATTAGGGACGACTGCCCAAGTAGGAGGCTTGGGATCCCTTACTGGCGTTAGTAAATTGCTGTAATATATAAGGCTTTCCTGTTAATAGGTGGTGTTCCACCAGACTTGATAATGGAAAAGGAGCTATTCCTTCCTTCAGAAGTAGAAAGGGTTAAATGGTGAGGTTAGAAATCAGGTTTTTAAATAGTGTGTATCGAGGTTAGGAGTTATACATAATAAAAGTTACATTTTAGTGTTTTATAGCTAGAGAACTGAAAGTTTAAGTTTGCCTATGGCAAAATAGTAAATATTGCTTTCAGTTTATCCCCTAAGCCCTTCTACTAACTTAGTCCCTTTTATGCTAGAAACTCTAACATGTCTGAAGAGAGCTAGTTCTCTCGAAAGCTCACCATCAAATGTACTCCGTTAGCCTCTAAAAGGTATCATCTGATTTCTTCACTCTTCTATTACTTTCTATGGCTAACACGGTACAACATTATACTACTATGCTAGAAACGCTTCTAAGATGGCTATTGGCCCAAAAATATCATTGGGCATGTTAAGTGTTGGTCTCCAGCCTAAGCTCTCTATAAATCTGTCTAGAAGAAATGACCATGGTCAATGCCTACTTATCTCCCGTAGTCTAGGTCTACACAGTATCTAGAATCTGCCAAAAATCCAACTTAACCTAGCGCTGTGTAGTCATCAATAGAAAATCTGTGCTGTAGTCTTACACAGCATGGGTCTTCTACTGAAGCCACCGGCCATCTGATGATAGACCATGGTCCATCTTCTGCCAGATACCCATAGCCTCAATCTACCTGGCCAGCAGAAATCAAAAATCCAATTGTTTTTTGCGCAAAACATGGTGCAGAGAAGTTAAAATATCAGATTTCTAACCTGTATTTCTATTTGAGCTGTGTAGACATTGCCTAACTGACCTTTACTAGCTTCCAAGTAGCTAAAGGTTGGAAGAGTCCGATTCTCGTCAATAATAGAAATACAAAATGTCATCCAATATAACATCGCAATGGAAGAACAAGTAGCTGCTGCCTGAACATCTGGGAGCTGTTCTGGAATGAGGGCCAATAGAGGTTTCCCTGACCATGGTTTATTATAGTCTTTGATTACAATAATACCCCACCATCAGTCATTAAATAGCAGAATTACCTGGCTCTCTGGCAATAATGTGGCCATAGTAAAATATTACATGGAGGAAAGCCATGCCACATCACAGCCAGAGACACTTGTACAACAGTATTACATGGAGGTATTAGGTTTAGGGTGCCTCTGACTGATATGGTAGTGTTACAGGGAGGTATGAGGTGCATTGTATCAATGTCTGGCCTTGAGGTCCTATGGAGCTAAATCCTTTGGAAATGTCTGATTTTTACCTGGGATTAAACCAAGCCAAAGCACAAAGATAAAAAGTAAAAAAAATATATATATTTTTTGTCACTTTTTATCTTTTGTTTTGGCTTGGTTTAATCCCAGTCCTCAAAAAATGCTGGGTCCTAGAGAACTGAAATCTGGTCTAAAATTTTCTGAAGTGCCCATTAATTACATGACCTCTGGCAAAGGTTGGTCCGACCAGACATCGGACAGTAGAAAACTAATTTTAGTGTTTGAATCCTGTACAATTTTCCTGGCAGTTGTGGCTGAAATTGTTCGTGGTTTGCTTTTTACAGAGCCCCTGATTTTCCACTTGTTCATCAGTTTGAGCACTGCTGACTGACATTATAAATTCCTTGGATATCTTTTTGTATCCCTTTACAGTTCAACTACCTTTTCCCCTAGATCGTTGATAATTCTTTTGCTTCCCCCATAACTCACAATCGAGAAACCTCATGATTGTGAGTAATCACTCATGGTTTAAAAAAAAAAGGAGATGGCAAGTAGGTAACGCTCACCGGTCTTGAATCCACTTGGAATAGGTATCTGCTTGAAGGAATCTGTCTGCACGGTGCACTCAGGAGTAGGATACCCGGCTGTAGGAATCCAAACAACAGGAAATAGATGCAAATGTAGCTCCAGCACTCGTGTTGAGATAATCCAGATGATCCAAAATGGTTATAAAAGACGCAAATTTATTGAAACCATTTAAAAAACATGGTTAAAAGCATTAATCAATAGCCATTTTACGCGTTTCGAGCCCAAAGGCTGGCTCTTAGTCGTAATAAAAAGTAAAATCTTTTTCTTACGACTAAGAGCCAGCCTTTGGGCTCGAAACGCGTAAAATGGCTATTGATTAATGCTTTTAACCATGTTTTTTTAAATGGTTTCAATAAATTTGCGTCTTTTATAACCATTTTGGATCATCTGGATTATCTCAACACGAGTGCTGGAGCCTACATTTGAATCACTCATGGTTTCTTTGATTTTTCTTCTTGATCTTAAATACTATTAGTAATTCTGACTTATTACTGGTTCTATAACATGGGTTGGGCTGAACCTTTGAGGTAAATTCCAATTTTTGGCACATGCCTACCAGTTTAGTTACCCTTGCACTGTCTTATGTACAGTAATTTACCGATATGTATTCTTCTGCTGGTATCTTGTACTGATCATTAAATGGGGAAATTATTAACATTAAATAAAAAAAAGGCTATTGAGCAAACAAGAGTTAGAGGTTTTATCATTTCATTAAATGGTCTTTTTATTTTAGAGCGCCATTGATTCCAGGGTGCTGTACATTCAAGAGGGTTACAAACATAACATAAGTCAAACAAGTTCAATGCTGACAGTATGTGACATTCAACTGGCACAGAGGGAGAGAGAACCCTGCCTGCAAAGGCTTACAATCTACAAGCATGGGGGAAAGAGACAGAAGGTGGGGGCAGACATTTTTGTGGAGGGTGTGGTGACAGAAGGGGTACTATAGTTTATAGGTTATCCTGAAGAGATGGGTTTTCAGGTTGCTTTTGAAGCTGGTGAGAGTGGAGGAGTCTGATGTGTTGGGGCAGTGAGTTCCAGAATGTGGGGGAAGCACGGGAAAAGTCTTGGAGACGGTTGTGTGAGGAGCTGATAAAAGGAGAGCAGAGAAGAAGGTCCTGTGAGGAGCGGAGATTGCGTGAGGGGAGGTATCTGGAGATTAGGGCAGAGATGTACGGAGGGGAGAGGTTATGGAGAGCCTTGTAGGTCATGGTTAGCAACTTGAAGTGAATTCACTGGGCAATGGGAAGCCAATGAAGGGATCGGCAGAGGGGAGAGGCAGAGCAGTAGTGAGGAGAGGTGGATAAGACGGGCAGCAGAGTTGCTGATGGATTGAAGGGGAGCAAGAGTGCTAGACGGGAGGCCACAGAGAAGGATGTTGCAGTAGTCGAGGTGGGAGATGACAAGGGCATGGACCAGCATTTTTGTAGTGTCCGGGTTGAGGAATGAGCGGATTCATGAAATATTTTTCAGGTGGAGGCGGCAGGTGGAGGTTAGGGCTTGGATGTGTGGTTTGAAGGACAAAGCGGAGTCAAGGGTTATCCCAAGGCAGCGGACTTGTGGAACTGGTGAGAGTGTGGAGCCGTTGACTGTAATAGAGAGATCAGGTGGAGGGATGGAGTGGGAGGGTGGAAAGATAATGAATTCCGTTTTCTCTACATCAAGTTTTAGGAGACGGGAGGAGAAGAGAGGATTTGGAGGACAGACAATCTGGGATCTTAGACAGTAAAGAGTTAATGTCAGGGCCGGAGATGTAAAGTTGGGTGTCATCAGCATACTGGTGGTATTGAAAGCAGTGTGATGCTATGAGCTGACCCAGGCCAAGAGTGTAAAGAAAGAAGAGTAGTGGGCCCAGGACTGACCCTTGGGGAACACCGACAGAGAGGTCGAGGGGAGGAGGTGGAGCGAGAATGAGAAACGCTGAACGTCCGATCAGAGAGGTACGAGGAGATCCAGGAGAGGGCTGAGTCCATGATGCCGAGTGAGGAGAGGTTTTGTAGCAGGAGGGAATGGTCAACAGTGTCAAAGGCAGAGGAGAAGGATCGAGTAGTAATGTGAGGCTTTAGCGGTTAATAGGTCATTGGTGACCTTGGTTAGGATGGTTTCAGTAGAGTGATGGGATCGGAAACCAGATTGCAGTGGGTCAAGGAGAGAGTTGGAGGACAGATGGGAGGACAGTTGAAGATGGACGTGCTGCTCGAGGAGTTTAGAAGCAAATGGAAGTGGTGAGATGGGGCGATAGTTGGACAGACAAGAGGGGTCAAGAGTTGGTTTCTTAAGGATGGGTGTGATGGTCGCATGTTTAAAGGAGAAAGGAAAGATGCCAGAGGTTAGTGATAGGTTGAAGAGATGGGCAAGGGCTGGGATGATAGCACGAAGGTCAGGGATGAGGTGAGATGGCAATGGATCAAGATTACAGGTAGTGAGGTTGGATTTGGAGAGGAGAGCTTGTCATGAGTGACAGTGGAGAAGCAAGTTAGGGGGGGGTGAAGTTAGAAGGGGTGTTGGTGGGGACAGTGCAGCCATGGAAGTGGGCGAAGGGGACAATGAGGTGAAGCTTTCTCTGAGGTTGGTCTTGTTTAGAAAGTGGGTGGCAAAGTCTTCTGCTGAAAGGAGGGATGGGGGAGGAGGTGCTGGTTAATGGAGGCGAGAGTTGAAGGTGTTAAAAAGTTGTCTGGGGTTGTGAGACAGAGGATATGAGATTGGTGAAGTAGTCCTGTTTGGCTGAGGTGAGTGCAGACTTAAATGTGTGTAGTGATTGTATGAGGTGAAGTCATTGGTGGAGCAGGTTTTCTTCCAGCAGCATTCAGCAATTCTGGAAGCTCGCCTCAGCTGTTTAGTGAAGTCTGTGTGCCAGGGTTGTCTGATTTTGCGGGTTCTGTTGTGTGTGTGTGTGTGTGAGAGGGGCGACCAAATCGAGTGTGGAGGAGATTGTGTGGTTGTAGAAAGCAGTGGCTGTGTCAGGGTCATCAAATGAGGATATGGTAGAGAGAGGTGCAAGAGAGTCAGAGTGCGAGGGTTAAGGTTTTGTAGATTCCTGCGTGGGTGCACTAGATGTGAGACAGGAGGAGCAGGTGGGGTGAATAAGGTACTTCAGTAAACACACACTTTTAGCCACAGATTGACTTTGATCAGTAGAGCCCAATTTCTGCCTCAGTCAAGGAACCTCCTCAGTCTTCCCCCTTCAGGTCAGATATAGGTTGTGGAGAGTTAGAGAAGTCAGATATGGGGCAGAGGCGGGTGAAGACTAGGTCCAGTGTGTGTCTATCTTTGAGTGGCTCCAGAGGTCCACTGGGAGAGGCTGAAGGAAGAGGAGAGTGAGAGGAGTTTGCTGGCAGCAGAGTGGAGTGTGTCAATGGGGAGGTTAAAGTCACCCATTATGATAGTGGGGATATCAGTGGAAAGAAAGTGGAGAAGCCAGGAGGCGACGTGGTCAAGGAAGGCGATGGCAGGGCCTGGCGGTCAGTAGATGACCGCCACTTGGAGATTGGAGGGGGCGTAGATGCGGCCAGAGTGCACCTCAAAGGAGGGGAGGTTGAGAGAAGGTAGCGAGGGAGTGGGGGGAAAAGGAACAGGTGTCTGACAGGAGAAGGCCAACACCTCCAGCATGCTTGTTGCCCGGGCGGGGAGTATGGGTAAGTTGGAGACCACCAAAGGAGAGCGCAGCAGGAGAGACTGTGTCAGAAGGCATCAGCCAGGTTTCTGTCAGACCAAGGAATGATAGGTTTCGTGATATAAAGAGGTCATGTATATAGGAGAGTTTGTTGCATACAGACCGTGTGTTCCAGAGAGAAATACGTGAAGGAGGGCTCAAGGGGATAATTTTCAAGTTTGCAGGGTTATGGGAGTTTGTAGAAACGGGTCTGTTAGCAGTTGGAGATGCAATAGTGGGAATATGCTGAGGGGGCCCTGGGTTTGGGGATATGTCCCCAGCAGCTAGGAGGAGCAGAGAGAGGGTTAATAGGTGGGAGTAGGATAGACATTCGGTTGGGTCTGTTTGGTGAGGAAGGCATTGATAGTGGGAAACATGTTGGTGGCAGCAGACAGATGAGGGTAAATTGCAAGGGGAGATAAAGAGCTCATTGCCCAGCAGAGGAGTATGGGGATAGGCAATTAGTGTCAGGAATATGGAGGTTGAGATTATAGAGGACAGGAAAAGCATGGTTAGTGACTGTGGCAGGCTGTGAGGTTGTAAGTGGGAGAGGAAAGGAAAAGATAGCTGTTACCTTTAGCAATCCTTGTTTAAATTCTGATTTTAATTCATCCTTGTACTTATAAAATTGGCCCTGTACTTTGAAAAGTGGCCCAGATCTGTCTTGTTTTCAGTCTGCCTTTATCTTTTTGTGTAAACACTGTTCCCCAGTGCCAGTCAGAATCCACCTCCTTGCATTTCATTGGCTGATGGCTCTACGAATTTACGTCCCCTCCGGTCATATTCACAGGAGCGCGCATTGCTGCCCCTCACTTGGAATAAGGGGCTGGTAACAATTTCACTCTGCACAGCCAGTAATTGCACAACAACACTGCAGCTGCTTCTATAATCAGAGAACAGCAGAATTGTGCTCGGTGCCTAATGCTCCTGCATGTAAGGGACCGGCAACAATTTAAATCTATACAGCTAGCAGCTCCTCAGACACTGCAGCTGCTTCTACAGCAGAATTGTGCCTTATGTAAACATAGAAGTGAGACTTATCTATGCTCTGGAGGAGTTAATAGACTGGATTCAACTGAAACAAACCCCCAGCTGTCAGATCAGTGCTCTGAGTTCATAGATTACTGTCTATACTGAATGCAGGCCTGTAGTATGTAAACAGCTCTTACAAAATAAGACTGCATAGGGAGAGGACACAGTGACATGTGAACTGAGACAGAGGGGAGGGGGAAGAGCACATTGACTCGGGAGCAAGCATGAACAGTGAAGGGGGATGATGCCATCCCCCTTCAGTTAAAAAACACAAAGCTGGGAGGGGAAGAAACACCCCTGGATTTCAGGAACTGAGACTCAAGCTTCAAGAAAACAGCCAAACTGATGAAGCGATACATCCCCTTTAAAGCGCTAAAGCTCTAACTCCCTCCAACCCCCGAGCTTAGTGTCATAGGAACTGTGGGACAAGTTGCAATAACATCTGTTTGAGGGTAAGTCCTGTCTTTGTCTTCTAATCAAAACCTCTGTCTCCGATGTCCTCTCAGATGATTGCCACCGCTGCCTTGATGGTCTGTATTCTGGCCGTCCTCGATGAACCCAATAATGCAGCCCCCCGGGGTCTTCAGCCGTTTGTTGTGGGTCTCATAGTTCTGCTAGTCGGCCTTTCTATGGGATTCAACTGTGGATACCCCATTAATCCGGCTCGGGATCTGGCACCTCGAATCTTCACTGCCATGGCTGGCTGGGGCCTGGAAGTCTTTAGGTAAGGTGGTTCATCCCTTAACTCAGTTTCTATTGTATGTACTGGTGCACAAAAAAACAAACTAGAGTGAATAGCTTTTTGGACTGGTTTTAGGCCAAAAATTAAATTTGGACTTTTCTTAAATCACTTGGATTTAGCACAACTGTTATATCCACCCAAATATGGGCTGTGGTATTATGTGAGGCTCTCTGATGGCCACATGTAGAAGTGGGAGGTGCGGAGGCCACAAGATTGAGTCTGAAATAAGGACCTCAGTGCAGTAGCCACACTGTACACTAGCAATTCCTCTTCCCCTTACATTAGGGCCCCAGCTAAATGACAGTGCACAGCACACAGGGGCTTCATACTTCAAAGTGAAATATACATTAGTGCATATTATAATAGATGAATTCCATACAGTCAATATAAACATATGTAGAGCCTGGAGACCTTTTATGGTCATCAGAACAACCTTAAAAGGGATTTGTCAAGAGGCCAGTTACCTACCTCCTGTCAGCACGGGAGCAGGATATATACAAATCACCCTGAGTCATGAAGCTGCAGGGGACAGAGGGAGGGGGCGAGTGAGGAATCCAAGGGAGGGTCTCAAAACTTAAGTGAAATAATAACCGTACAAGAGTGGATTCTCAATACAGCAAGACACAGCCTCAGACTGCACTGTCTACCCGGTGCCTTAAAAGCTCATTCATTTTGCCTGTCATCAGATAAGAAGTGTTTCATGCAAGCGGCCTTTCAGGTCCTGGGTCATGACTAGGGAAAGCATTGAGGTAACTAAGGGGGATTGAGAAATGCTGTAGCTCTCAGAGTTTTCACCTTTTTTAATCCCGTATACTTAGAAAAGTGATTACCCCTTTTGGAGGTTCCCACATCAACATTACATGGTGGCAAAACCCCTTTAATCATATGGATCACATTGAGGGCTGCCCTCAGTGTGTAATCGCACACTATCAGAGCGGCGCTTGGGAAAGGATATGGGAGGCCGGAGAGCAGTGGAAGGCAAGGGAAGCACCTCTGCATCTTTAAAGAGAACCTGTCACATAGGTTGTGCCCCCCTTGCTGAGGACAGCACAAGCTAGTGTCAGACCTGCTGTTTCCAGCGCTGTGTCCCTTATTCTGTAAGATGCAGCAGTTTTAGAGCATTTACCCCTCAAATCTTATTCATGAACAAGTGTTGGCTCCACCCACCAAAGGCTAGCTCCACCCATTGACAGTTATTCACATGTTTCTACCTATTCAAAGAAATAGGTTTGTCAGTTGAGGTGGGCGGGGTTTGAAAAAACTGACTCTTCGAATGACTTCTGGCTGAAAACTGCAGATTTGAGCATTAAATACACGAAAACTGCAGCATCTTACAGAATAAGGGACACAGCGCTGGAAACAGCAGGTCTGACACTAGCTTGTGCTGTCCTCAGCACGGGGGGCAAAAACTATGACCGGTTCTTTAATGTTTATATTCCCTGTATGGAATGAATGTAGTGTAAAGTCCACTTGTAAACTATGTATAATATACATATTTATATTTTCACTTTGAAGCATAAAACTCTCATGTGCTGTGGATTTGTGTTGGTCTACAGCAGCAGTCCCCAACTTTTTTTTTTTTTTTTTTCTTCACCAGGGACCGGTTTGATGCGCAACAATTTTTCTACTGCCCAGTGGGGGCGGGGTACTGGAGGGGGTGGTTTAGAAACAAATAAAAAAAAAAAACAAGACCGTGTAATTTAGGGTTATAGTATAGGGTAACCAGTATTTTATAACTGCAGACTGATTGTCAGCTCTGTGGGTCAGCATTATTGGTATAATACTGACTGACCCACAGAGCTGACAATCAGTCTGCAGTTATAAAATACTTGTTACCCCATACTATAACCCTAAATTACACGGGCTTGTTTTTTTTTTTGTTTCTAAACCACCCCCTCCAGTACCCCGCCCCCACTGGGCAGTAGAAAAATTGTTGCGTATCAAGCCGGTCCCTGGTGGAAAAAAGGTTGGGGACCGCTGCACTACAGGGGAGTGTTCCTGAGCTGAGCCTGGCTTCCAAGCAAACCCAGAGTCATGATAAAAACATTCATTGAGGCAATGTGATCCACGTACGTCACATGGCTTGTAGGGGTAAGCAAGGCCAGGGCTCTTTGCCTTATTTTGAAAACTAGGTTAACTTTTTAATTATGAATTAGTTTAATAGACTACAGTTGTGAGCCCTTTTACAAATAAACAGTCCCAGAGAATCAGTCTAAGTTGCACATTGCCTGAGGTTGCTGTTCTGATGAATAATTTGTCTTCTAGGGCCGGCAATAATTGGTGGTGGGTGCCAGTACTGGGCCCCATGCTTGGTGGTGCTATAGGGACTGGTCTTTATGAAGTTCTTATTAGAAATCATCACCCTGGAGTGGAGAGGGAGGAAAATGAAGAGAACGGAGATGCAAATCCTGCCCTTGAATACGAGCTGGTTCAGTCATCAGCATAGGCTGTAGATGGTGGTCTGTGGACTCCTCTTTTTAATGGTTCTCTTATATAACTTTGATTACACTGATGTTGGGTGTTCTATAGCAGTGCAAAATATTGGTGCTCAGAAAACGTAATGGACTTGTTTGTGTAACTTCCCAACTCTCTATCTTCAAGAGCCTCTGAAATCTGGTTGCTGTGACCCATGGGGACCAGGCTCCAGCTCTTTTCCTATGGAGGGAACAGTCAGGTTGTGTCTGCCAAACTCATTTATGTAATGTGGCTTTTATGCAATTTTTAATCCTGTTCATGTGTTAAACGTAAAACTCTTGTACCATCACTTGTTTTTTTTTTTATACAGCTGACTGTCATTTTCAATAAAGTTAACATGAAACCTTTAGAGGTGTCACATATTTTGGTTAAAGGGGTTGTCTCACTACATTGATTCATCTCACCTCAGTCCTGTTTTCTTGGTTTAATTTTGAACTCAGGAGCATGTTTACTGGCTTCTACTAGGCTGCAGTAAAAGCCAGGTCTGTAGCTATAGCAACCAGTGCAGACAGCCTATCAGGAGAGACTGAACTGGTCTGTAGCTATAGTGACCTGAGGAGCTGATACAGCCCATACAAGAGGGGATATCTCAGAATAGGTCGGACCCTGTTAATGGACACATATTGCAAAGTGACTTGTTTTTGCAACATCTTTAACATAAAAAGCAGCAATCCTTGTAGTGAGACAACCCTTTTAGGGCTACTGGTGCTGTTCTTTGGCAAAAGTAATCCAAGGGTTAGCCTCTTCCCCACCCCCTCTTCACCCCAACTTAACTTTGACCATGCAGGAGAAAGTAAAAATACAATTACAAAATACACTGTCCTTTTTATGTTGCTTTGTGCAGGAGAAAAGGGATTTTATCTGCTAGGGTAAACTAGCCAGTTTCTCTAGGTTACCAACCACCTCTGATTTTGCTCCAAGCAGCACTGTCCACCATGCTGGAGTCGCATCTTATTTCTAGTGATGGAGCTTGTTTATTGAAGTTGGTTAATGACTAGTTTTAACCCTTAGAGCTCTGTAGTTTTGTTACACTCAAATCACTAACAGGAATAGCAGTTGATGCCAATCGCTACTATAGAACAACCCATAGCCTGACTAGGAAGTGGTAGTCTGAAGCTGGCTGTGGTTGTATAAAACAGCATGGTAAGATGACCCCCATCAAGGTTTGTTCAGGTCTTACATATTACACACACTTGGTTCCTGGAAACACAAGATAAACTAAGGTTCATAGCATGGAAAAGTGGTCCTTTTTTTAAAGGGGTCTTCTCACTAGGGAGATGGGCTAGCAACACAATGGTTTCTATGGTAACTTGTACAGTGCCATGCAAAAGTATTTGTCCCCCTTGAACTTTTCAACCTTTTGCCACATTTCAGGCTTCAAACATAAAGATATAAAAAATTTTTGTGAAGAATCAACAAGTGGGACACAATTGTGAAGTGGAACGAAATTTATTGGATATTTTAAATTTTTGTAAAAAAAAAACTGAAAAGTGGGGCGTGCAATATTATTCAGCCCCTTTACTTTCAGTGCAGCAAACTCACTCTAGAAGTTCAGTGAGGATCTCTGAATGATGTAATGTTGTCCTAAATGACTGATGGTGAGAAATGTAATCCACCGGTGTGTAATCAAGTCTCCGTATACATGCACCTGCTCTGTGATAGTCTCAGGGTTCTGTTTAATGCGCAGAGAGCATCATGAAGATCAAGGAACACACCAGGCAGCTCCGTGATATTGTTGAGAAGTTTAAAGCCAGATTTGGATTCAAAAAGATTTCCCAAACTTTAAACATCCCAAGGAGCACTGTGCAAGCGATCATATTGAAATGGAAGGAGAATCAGACCACTGCAAATCTACCAAGACCTGGCCGTCCCTCTAAACTTTCATCTCACACAAGGAGAAGACTGATCAGAGATGCAGCCAAGAGTCACATGATCACTCTGGATGAACTTCAGAGATCTCCAGCTGAGGTGGGAGAGTCTGTCCATAGGACAACAATCAGTCACTGCACAAATCTGCCCTTTATGGAAGAGGCAAGAAGAAGCCATTTCTCAAAGATATCCATAAAAAGTCTCGCTTAAAGTTTGCCACAAGCCGCCTGGGAGACACCAAACATGTGGAAGAAGGGGCCGCCTGGGAGACACCAAACATGTGGAAGAAGGGCCGCCTGGAGAGGAACCAAACATGCTGGGAGAATGTTGGGTGCCGCCATGGGAGACACCACCACCACTGTGGGAGAAGGGGCCGCCCGGGAGACACCAAACATGTGGAAGAAGGGGCTCTGCTCAGAGGAAACCAAAATCCAATGGCCACAATGCAAAACGATATGTTTGGCGTAAAAGCAACACAGCTCATCCCCCTGAACACACCATCCCCACTGTCACACATGGTGGGGGCAGCATCATGGTTTGGGCTTTTCTTCAGCAGGGACAGGGACGATGGTTAAAATTGATGGGAAGATGGATGGAGCCAAATACAGGACCATTCTGGAAGAAAACCTGTTGGAGTCTGCAAAACACCTGAGACTAGGACGGAGATTCATCTTCCAAAACGTAATAAGGCTGTGCACATCTAAAATATACTTTGAAAAACGCAAGCATAGGTGCACACTGAAAGGCAATAGCATACATCTAACACAAATATCAGTGGCACACTAAAAACTAAATGAGACATAAAGGTATATAGGAATATTGGAAATGCATTACTGCTAAGGAAAATATGAAAACCTGGGACTCTTAGTTTACAGTTTTTGATCAAAAATTGTATTAAGCTCACCTACCAAAACGTCAAGGGGATCCCAGAGCAGGTGAGTCCCTACACTGAACATGCTACCTCACTAGGAGTCAATTCAGACTGCAACTTCACAGGGAGTGATAGGAACTTGCAATTGGGTTATCCTGATTTATCTTCCAACAAGACAATGATCCCAAACATAAAGCAAAATCTACAATGGAAGGTTCCCAAATAAACGTCTCCAGGTGTTAGAAGGGACAAGTCACAGTCCAGACCCGAATCTAATCGAGAATCTGTGGAAAGAGCTGAAACTGCTGCCACAACGTTTCCAAACTCACTGAGCTCCAGCTGTTCACAAACGCTCTCCATCCAACCTCACTGAGCTCCAGCTGTTCACAAACGCTCTCCATCCCACCTCACTGAGCTCCAGCTGTTCACAAACGCTCTCCATCCAACCTCACCGAGCTCCAGCTGTTCACAAACGCTCTCCATCCAACCTCACCGAGCTCCAGCTGCTCACAAACGCTCTCCATCCAACCTCACTGAGCTCCAGCTGTTCAAAAACGCTCTCCATCCAACCTCACTGAGCTCCAGCTGCGCCAAGGAAGAATGGGCAGGAATTTCAGTCTCTCGATGTTGAAAACTGATAGAGACATACCCCAAGCGACTTGCAGCTGTAATCACAGCAAAAGGTGGCGCTAGTATTAACTTTAGGGAGTTGAATAATATTGCACGCCCCACTTTTGTTTTATTTTTTACAAAAGTTTAAAATATCCAATAATTCGTTCCCTTTCACAATTCTGTCCCACTTGTTTTTTTACCCAAAAAAATTAAAATTTTATATCTTTATGTTTGAAGCCTGAAATGTGGCAAAAGGTTGAAAAGTTCAAGGGGGCCGAATACTTTCACAAGGCACCGTATACGTGTTGTTTGCTTAGCTGTGATCAGGAGTGATGTTATCCCATGGATGGTTTGACAGAACTGAGCAGGGAGGGAACTAATTAAACAAGATTAGCTGCTGTACACAAAAGATACAAGTGCTGTGAGCAGTATGCAGGTTACCATAGAAAACAATGGTTGTTTGAAAGTTAATCTTTCAAGTGAGAAAACCCCTTTAAGAACAGACTCCTGATATATTTTCATCATACAAGGGTTGTTCATTGTATCTTGAAACCATGCTTACAATAGACTGTCATACACACTCGGAGTGACATGTGATTTAATGGAAGATTCAACTAATTATGAACACTGGCCACTAGGTTACAGGCAACCCCATTTTCTTTTGCCTGACTCATTGTGTAGGAAGTCCATGACCCAAAGAATCTCCTTTCCTCATCCCAGAAAATGATTTCCAGCCTCCAGCAACTCTTTCTGATCTTCTATGTAAGAACTTGCTTTGTGCATTCATCTGCTTCATTAGAACCAACACACTCAAAAGTAAAGTTTAAAGGCAAAGTCACAAATTACCAGTATTTCATAATGGCCACATCCAATGGTCATCCCGGAACCAATTAATATTGTATGTTGAGAGAGCTTTATTGGATTATAGATGTCAAAGTTGAATAAATTTAATACAGGCTCTTCTCTGGGATCTAGTTGATGGTTTCCTAATAACCTCAACGGCAGCAGTATGCATGTTACGTTAAGTATTCTGCCAGACATCACATTGGACCCATCTACCTCTTCAACCACAGGTTTTCAAGGCTGTAGCTGACTTTGGCTCGGTCTAATTCTGGGAAATAACCAGTTAGGATCATGGTGACCGCTCCTCAGCTGACTTTTGGAAGATTTCCGGTTACGTGAGCGATAAAACACCGGAGCAGGTGAATCCCTGAGAAATGTATAGAGCTGCAAAAGAAAAGGATATGTCATCAGGAAATGACCCAGTTCAGTTTTAAATTACTACTGTTTTAATGAATGTCGACTTCCTTAATTTTTCATATTCCTACCTCTTAAATATATATATTTTTTAAACTGATTCCGTAGTGACTTTGGTCAAGAAATATAATATTAAGCTAACGCTTCTTCCAAGGTCACAGAGCATGCCTAGAAACCTCTCTCATAGAAGTCACTGAGTCGGCTCCTGTGCACAGGCTTCTCTATGTGGCTGCAGCAACGCATATCTACATGCTGTTGGAAGCGGCTCGGGCAACAGGGCTGTGCCCACAATCAAAAACAGACTAAGGCAATGTTCACACGGCTTATTGACGGCGTAATTGCGGGGACGGATTTTGCCCGCCATTACGCTGTGTGCCGTGCAGCAGGGGCGGGACGGCCAGCATCTCGCCGGCCCCATAGATATTCGTTATCCACGGTGCGTATCCTGCCGTGAATAATTGACATGTCACTTTCAGAATCTCTATGAGAACTGTGGATTAGCGTAATGACTGGGATGGATTTCAGCCGTATTTCACGCAGTATGGTGCGAAATACGGAATGAAATTTGTCCCAAAATAAGCCGTGTGAACATGGCCTTAAAATAAAACAGGATTAAAAAAAAGAATAAATTGGTGACACATTCCTTTAAGGTTAGGGTATATTCACAGGGCTTAAAATGCCGTGTATTGCGCTTAATACATGGCGAAATGTGCCGCACTTACAGTAATTCATACGCGTCGGCTCCCCCTCGTACAATACGATTGTATCGTACGCGCGGGGGAAAATTGACATATCAATTGGTAGTGGCGATTACGCGCTGATCAGCGCATGGTACCAACACACCCGGCATATTGCGGGGTGTGCTATATGCCGTGTGAACATTCCCTTAGAGGTCATCATACAGTGTTGTATCCTCAGTCACTGTCAGGATACCAAAAAAGAAAAGTACCCTTAGCGGGGTTGTATCACTACAGACCTGGATGGCATATTACATTACTGGGACCTGCACCCATCTCCTAAACAAGTCCTGGAACCAGGGGCGTTGCTAGGGTCCCAAAACACCCGGGGCTCGGGCCCTTAAGTTTTTCTGAGTAAGGCTGGGTGCACACGGAATTTTTTGTGTCTCATTGTGAACTGCGGATGTATTTTTACAGAGAAAAACCTTTGTATGTAGATGCTCAGGAGAACTATAAGTGATTACACTGCAGTTATATTTAGTGACTTACAGGAGACGCCTCTGAAGAGTTGTTCTCTTTCTCTTCTTCTTCTCCATCTGTCCCAGACGCCATGATGTATTATACCGTCCAGAACTCTTCACTGAAAAATGTACAAAACAAACATCTTAGACTCCTCATTTTATCAGCGTTTCTCTACAATTTCCTATCTCTATACAAAATCCCCATCTATAGTGCCCCAAATGGTAATAATTACCCCCTTGTAGGTAAATATTTGCCCCCTATAGCCAGGTAGTAGCCCACTGTAGCCAGGTTGTAGCCCCCTCTAGCCAGGTTATTAGCCCCTCTAGCCAGGTTACTGCCCCCTTTAGCCAGTAATATGCTCCTTGTAGTCAGGTGATTAGCCCTCTGTAGCCACGTTACTGCCCCCATAGCCACATAATATGCCCCCTGTAGCCAGTGACATGCCCCCTGTAGCCAGTGACATACCCCCTTAGCCATATAGGCCCCCTGTAGCCAGTGACATGCCCCCTTAGCCATATATGCCCCCTGTAGCCAGTGACATGCCCCCTTAGCCATATATGCCCCCTGTAGCCAGTGACATGCCCCCTTAGACATATAGGCCCCCTGTAGCCAGTGACATGCCCCCTTAGCCATATAGGCCCCCTGTAGCCAGTGACATGCTCTCCTGTAGCCACACATGCACCCCCCTGTAGCCACACATGCCCTCCCCTGTAGCCATATGCCCCCTGTAGCCACACATGCCCCCCTGTAGCCCCATGCCCCCTGTAGCCACACATGCCCCCCCTGTAGCCATATGCCCCCCTGTAGCCACACATGCCCCCCCTGTAGCCCCACATGCCCCCCCCCCGTAGCCATATGCCCCCTGTAGCCATATGCCCCCCCTTGTAGCCACACATGCCTCCCCTGTAGCCATATGCCCCCTGTAGCCATATGCCCCCCCTTGTAGCCACACATGCCTCCCCTTGTAGCCCCACATGCCCCCCCGTAGCCATATGCCCCCTGTAGCCATATGCCCCCCTTGTAGCCACACATGCCCTCCCCTGTAGCCCCACATGCCCCCCCCGTAGCCATATGCCCCCTGTAGCCATATGCCCCCCTTGTAGCCACACATGCCTCCCCTGTAGCCACACATGCCCTCCCCTGTAGCCATATGCCCCCCTTGTAGCCACACATGCCTCCCCTGTAGCCACACATGCCCTCCCCTGTAGCCATATGCCCCCTGTAGCCACACATGCCCTCCCCTGTAGCCCCACATGCCCCCCCCCCTGTAGCCATATGCCCCCTGTAGCCACACATGCCCGCCCTGTAGCCCCACATGCCCCCTGTAGCTAATAAAATTAAAAAAAAACTACTTACCTAATGAGCCCGGCCCGCGCGTCCTGGTCCTGCAGCTTGAGAGCGGTGTAAGCAGCGTGATATCATCACGCTGCTTACGCCGTCTCGCGGGGCACGGGACCTCCTCGGCCGGCAGAGCTGCCGGCTCAGAGGATCCCAGCGTCGCAGGGGGGTGATGACAGCGGCGCGTCACGCCCCCTGTGACGCCCACGTGTATGTACAGCGCTCAGCAAGCGCTGATACATACTGGGGAGCAGACAGGACGGGAATGATCCGTCCTGCCTCCTCCCCGACTCTGACTGCGCGGCCGCTGGGAAACGGCCGCACAGTCAGAGAGATCGGCGGGCGCCGCCCGCACTGAGGTGCGCTCCAGGCCCACCGCAGCGGCCTGGAGCCGCCGAGACTCGGGGCACAGGCAGATTCATTCGGGGCACGAGCCCCGAATGAATCTGCCTAGCGACGCCCCTGCCTGGAACATCTCCATTGTGAACGGAGAGATGGTCAAGACTCTCCCATAGACATGAATGGGAGTTACAATTACAACCGAGCATTGGCACTCAGCTAAACTTGTAACTCCCATTCATGTCTATGGGATATTCCCGACCACCTCTCTGCTGTGAACAGAGAGGTTTTGGCGCTCGTTTGGACTATGGGAGCGGATCCCACTTATGGAACCTGGACCTGCTGGGCCTTGATGGAATATCCTAGTGCAATGCCATCACCGTCTGTAGGGAAACAAGTCCTTTAACGATACTGTAATGGGCCCATAAGAAACAGTGCAAGTGTTGTCTTTTGACAAAGTTTGTTCCTTTTCCTGGTAGTATACACTTTCTGTGCAGGGAACAAGTGTGGTCTACTCCCTGCACATAAAGCATATACCACAGAAAAACAGTGAAAACCGAATCCAAAAGACACCATATCTTCTCCATTATTCTATTGGAGTCCGCTATGGTATCCTGTGGGACAGCACCAACTAATGTCAAAACGCAGTGTGAACGCAACCATACACTTGGGCCGGCCTGCACGACATATGGGCCATACGCTGCTTGTGGTCGGTCAACCAACTTCTGCCAACCTCCAAAGTGGCAAGAATATGGAAAACCTACACCCGATTGGGAGGTCTTGACTGGTAAGGGGGCAGTCCCAGGGTAGTCACGGGTGTTTTTTTGCCTGTTACGTTGTACAAGGGTGCAGTTAAAGAGAACCTGTCACATAGATTATGCCCCCCTTGCTGAGGGCAGCACAAGCTAGTCAGACCTGCTGCTTCCAGCGCTGTGCCCCTTATTCTGTAAGATGCTGGAGTTTTTGTGTATTTAATGCTCAAATCTGCAGTTTTCAGCCACAAGAGTCATTCAAAGAGTCAGTTTTTTCAAACCCCGCCCATCTGAGGCTAGCCCCGCCCACCTCAACTGATTACTTTGAATAGGTAGAAACATGGGAATAACTGCCAGGTGGGCGGGGCTAACCTTTGGTGGGCAGGGCTAACACTTCACGAATAAGATTTGAGGGGTAAATGCTCTAAAACTACAGCATCTTACAGAATAAGGGACACAGCGCTGGAAACAGCAGGTCTGACACTGGCTTGTGCTGTCCTCAGCAAGGGGGGCATAATCTATGTGACAGGTTCCCTTTAAGCCTCAAGTACAGGACAGTGCCACATTCCAAGCTGTATGGATGAGCAGCAGCAGCAGCACTAGCATCTCCCCAAAACATTGCAACAGTCCTTTCCCTTACCTGACTAAGAAGGGCTGAGGAAAGCAGCCGAGCGTCTGAGATTTGTTGAAGTCCTTGATCTCCATGAACTGTGTGACCAAGGCAGCGGGCCGGGATCTGTCGATCTTTGTCATCACCATCTGCAGAAACAAAATGTATCATGTGCTGCAGGCTAAACAATGAAAAGGTAACCCTGAATTGCCTACCCCCCTCTAATCATATAGGACACACCCTCCACAGGGGTCAGACTTGTCACATGTGATTCTGCTGTAAATCTAAAAGGGCAAACAATACATGGAAACCTCTAAAGTATTATTTATGCTATCTACAATACATGAAAAAAACTCTGAGATTCTTAGTTCACATGTTTTTGATCATAAAATGCTTTAGCCACCCCCCGGCTTCAACGGGATCTCAAGGCGGGTGGTCCTACTCTATTTTTACCTCTCACTAGAGTCATACAGACTTCTCATTTGGGTCAACCGACCTCCATAATCCAGAGAGAAAAAAATAAAAAAAGCACCAACCTTGCACGCATACTGCACTGATATAACAACCTGTGGAAATGGGTGGGGTGCAAGAAACCAAAATGGAGGCATCCCTTCCTCCCTCTATAAATTAAAACCAATATATGCCAAATGCAACGTATAGTTCTGCACAAAAAAAAAACATTTCTGAAAAACACAATGTGAACCTGGGTGCCACTGGCATGGTTGCGGCATATACACTCACCGGCCACTTTATTAGGTACACCATGCTAGTAACGGGTTGGACCCCCTTTTGGCCTTCAAACTGCCTCATGTCTTCGTGGCATAGATTCAACAAGGTGCTGGAAGCATTCCTCAGAGATTTTGGTCCATATTGACATGATGGCATCACACAGTTGCCGCAGATTTGTCGGCTGCACATCATGATGCGAATCTCCCGTTCCACCAATCCCAAAGATGCTCTATTGGATTGAGATCTGGTGACTGTGGAGGCCATTTGAGTACAGTGAACTCATGTCATGTTCAAGAAACCAGTCTGAGATGATTCCAGCTTTATGACATGGCGCATTATCCTGCTGAAAGTAGCCATCAGATGTTGGGTACATTGTGGTCATAAAGGGATGGGCATGGTCAGCAACAATACTCAGGTAGGCTGTGGCGTTGCAACGATGCTCAATTGGTACCAAGGGCCCAAAGAGTGCCAAGAAAATATTCCCCACACAATACACCACCACCACCAGCCTGAACCGTTGATACAAGGCAGGATGGATCCATGCTTTCATGTTGTTGACGCCAAATTCTGACCCTACCATCCGAATGTCGCAGCAGAAATCGAGGCTCATCAGACCAGGCAACGTTTTTCCAATCTTCTACTGTCCAATTTCGATGAGCTTGGGCAAATTGGAGCCTCAGTTTCCTGTTCTTAGCTGAAAGGAGTGGCACCCGGTGTGGTCTTCTGCTGCTGTTGCCCATCTGCCTCAAAGTTCGCCGTACTGTGCGTTCAGAGATGCTCTTCTGCCTACCTTGGTTGTAACGGGTGGCTATTTGAGTCACTGTTGCCTTTCTATCAGCTCGAACCAGTCTGCCCATTCTCCTTTGACCTCTGGCATCAACAAGGCATTTCTGCCCACAGGACTGCCGCTCACTGGATGTTTTTTTTCTTTTTCGGACCATTCTCTGTAAACCCTAGAGATGGTTGTGCGTGAAAATCCCAGGAGATCAGCAGTTTCTGAAATACTCAGACCAGCCCTTCTGGCACCAACAACCATGCCACGTTCAAAGGCACTCAAATCACCTTTCTTCCCCATACTGATGCTCGGTTTGAACTGCAGGAGATTGTCTTGACCATGTCTACATGCCTAAATGCACTGAGTTGCCGCCATGTGATTGGCTGATTAGAAATTAAGTGTTAACGAGCAGTTGGACAGGTGTACCTAATAAAGTGGCCGGTGAGTGTATATATATATATATATATATATATATATATATATATATATATATATATATAAAAATAATATTAATATACATACACGCATTCCAATACCAGTGGCACACCACTGCTAAAAGGGCTATACAATACATGGAAACCTCCAAAGAAGCATTTATGCTATCTACAATACATGAAAAAACTTTGAGCTTCTTAGTTCAGACATTTTTTTGATCAAAAAATGCTTAAGCCACCCCCGGCTACCAACGGGATCTCAAGGCGGGTGGTCCTACTCTATTTTTACCTCTCACTTGAGTCAAATTCAGACTTCTCATTTGGGTCAACCAACCTCCATAATCCAGAGAGAAAAATAAAAAAAGCATCAACCTTACTGTAAATCTGACCCTGAATATAGGTGAGGACTGTGAAAGCAGAGCTAGAGTGGTCTGTCAGTCTTATGCTCCTCTGTAAAGACCATGCTCATGTCCTTCCACAAGCTTCTCACAATAGTTGGTAGGAATTTTGGCCCATTCCTCCTGTTTGGAGGTCGTCTTGCTCGCACCTGCCTTTCCAGCTTTGCCCATACATTTTCAGTAGGATTGAGATCAGGGCTTTGTGATGACCACTCCAAAACATTGGCTTGGTTCTCCTTAAGCCACTTTGTAACCAGTTTGGCAGTAGCTTCGGATCATTGTCCATTTGGAAGATCAATTTTTGCCCAAGCTTTAACTTCCCGATTGATGTCTTGAGATGTTGCTTCAGTATTGCCACATAATCTTCTTTCCTCATGATGCCATCTATTTTCTGACATGCACCAGTCCCTCCTGCAGCAAAACAACCCCACAACATGATGCTGCTACCCTTGTGTTTCACAGTTGAGATGGTGTGCTTAGGCTTCCAAGCTTCTCCCTTTAAATGTAATGATGGTCATTATGGCCAAACAGTTAAATTTTAGTTTCGTCACACCACAGGACATGTCTCCAAAAATGTAGGTATTTGTTCCTGTGCATTTGCAAACATCCATTTGGCTTTTATATGATTCTTTTGGAGTAATGGCTTCTTCCTGGGAGAGTGGCCTTTCAGCACATGTTGATACAGTACTTGTTTCACTGTGGGTAATGACACAAACTTATTAGTTTCCATCAGCATCTTCACAAGGTCTTTTGTTTTTGTTCTTGGGTTGATATGCACATGTCGGAGCAAAGCACATTCATCTCTGAGACACAGAACCTGTCTCCCTCCTGAGAGGTATGATGGCTGGACATTCCTATCTTGTTTGTACTTGTGTATAATTATTTGTACAGATGAACGAGGCACCTTCAGATATCTGGAAATTGCACCCAAGGATGATGAAGACTTGTTCAAGTCCACAATTCTCTTCCTGATATCTTGGCATGATATTACACACAGGAGCAGTGTGTTTTATGGTGTGCATTAAAAAACAGCTACAAGTGTCTCTAATTAACTCAGATATTGCCAATAAACCAGAAGCTTCCAAAGAAATGACCTCATCATATGGCGGATCCAATTTATTTAACCCTATTTAATTCCTATTAAACATTAGGTATCTGAAGAATCTCTCATTCAAATCCACCTATGGGGAAAAGTAAAAAATAATGTCAGCATTGAAAGCAAAAAAAAGGAAAGAAACCAGTAAAAAACAAACACGAAAAATAACATAAGAAACACGTACATCGCCCTTTTCCCCCTTTACAAACGCCTATCGCCCCAAAAAAGATTCAAAAATAAATAGAATACCCATATTTTGGTATCGCCTCGCGTGCGTAACGACCTCCCTATAAATCCGTCATGTTAATTAACCCGTATGCTGAACCCTTACAAAACACAAAAAAAACAAAATCACTTATTACGATTTTTGTCATACCGCAGCACAACACAAAATGGAATAAAAATGGATCAGAAAACTCCTATACAACGCCAAAGTTTGGTAAACAATTAAAATGTCATTTCATCCCGCAAAAAAAAAGTCCTTACTCAGTTCAGCATACACGGAAAAATAAAAAATGTCCGGCTCTCAGAAGACAGCGAGAAGATAAATATTGGATTTAACAACACAAAAAACACTTTTTTGTTTTTTATTTTTTTTAAAGTGCTCTCAGACATAAAAACAAACACAACTAAAAAACATGATATCGCCATAATACTAATCGATCCAAAGAGTAAAAGCTAAGCTTATCATGGTTTTCTGCCTGAGCGCTGTTAAAAAAAAAAACATAAAAGGGTTGCGTATTTTCTTCACCCGCCCTTTTCCCAAAAAAAGGATTTTAAAAGCGATCAAGAAGTTTTCCCCCCAAAAATTTTACTAATTTAAAAAAAACAACTCATCCCAACCCCAAAAAAAAAACCCCACACAGCTCCCAAAAAACGGAAAAAAATTAAAAAATTATGGCTCTAAAACTATGGCGAATTGCAAAAACGTGTTTTCCCGTTGAATAAAAAGGTTTTTTTTTATTGTATAAAACCAAAGGGTTAAAAAATAAACCAAAAAAAAAAATTTCAAATTTGGTATCGCTGAATCGGGTCAACCTGCTGAGTGAAGCGCATTCATATATAAATACAAATGAAGCTCTAAAAAAAAAAAATAAAAAAAAACCAGTTTAATTTTCTGTTTTTTGTTCAAAACGTTTACAAAAAAACCTTTTAAAAAAAAGTGAAAAAGCTTTATAAAGCACCCATTAAAGGTACCAAAAAAAAAACATCAAATCTCCCCTAAAAACAAGCCCCTACACCCGCTCTACACCAGCAAAAAAAAAAAAGTTATGGTTGTTTAGTATAGGGGCCAAAATTAAAAAAAACAAATTTTTTTACAGACCTTTTTCTATTTTCTGTAAAAATAATCAAAAAAAAAAAAAAACTATATAAAATCTTTTCCCTTGAATTAACGACCCCCCCTATAAAGAAAACCTGTCATTCACCCCTGCACCGGGGGAAAGCGAAAAAATTTAAAACCCTAAAAAAAATGACCGAACTGCGTTTTTTTTTCCCCCTTTTCATGGCCCAAAGCTAAAAAAAAAACTTGGGAACCCCCTGTGATCCAAAATTACAGTACCCCCCTAGAAAAATTTCCCCGAGGGGGTTGAAAAAAAAATGGGGGGCTTCTGGAAGGTTTTGCCTTTTTCTGAAATTTGGGGGTTTGCAAAAGGGCATGGCCCCCCAAAATCTGCGTTTCCCAAAAACCCAAAAAAGCCCCTCCCTTCCTTTTACGCCCCGCCATGCGCCCAAAAAGAGTTTACCCCCCTTTTAGGGTATTGCCCAACTTGGAAGACATGGGGTAACAAAATTTTGGGGTTTTTTTTTTCCAGGATTTCCCTTTTATATAAAACATTTTAAGCTAAAATTGCAGATTTTGTAAAAAAAAAAAAAATTTTTTTTAAATTTTTAAGGCCCAATGCTAAAAAAAAAAAAAAATTGTGAACACCCTTTTGGGGGTTTTAAAACTCACGCAGGGCCGGGTGGGAATAAAAAATCAGGGCCCCGGCACAAAGCCCCCAGCAGCCAATACAATAACCCCTTAAAAAATTTTTCCCCTTGGTTTTTCCCCACCTCGCCACTGGGTTTAAAAAAAACTATCAGTGCCTTTTTACACGGGGTTTTTTTGGTGCCCCTTTTTTAAAGAATTTTTGGTTTCTTTTTTGTGCGAAAGGCAAGCAGGGTTTAAAGCAACCCTTTCTGCCAAAAAAAAACCATCAAAAAATGCACCAAAAAAGCTCTGTGTGAGAGCCCCCCCAACAAAAGCAAGAGAGAAACCCGTGGTTTCAGAGAAAACCCCTTTATCCCCAGAGTCGGTGTGCCCCTTGCTTTACAATCAGGGACAACCCAACCCGACACACATAACAAACCAAAATAACCTACACCCCCCCCCAAACACATCCCCCCGTAGTCAGGTACCATCACATGAGTACACCCTGATTCGCACAGAAGTAAAAGACCCCTGACGCAGGGGATCAAAAAGAGCGTCCATCTCTTTATGGGGGGTTTTTCTCTTTTCCTTTTCTTCTCCCTCTTTGGGCCCAAAAACCCCCATGAAATTCCCTTGTCCCCCGTAGAATTTACGACAAATAAAATCTTAGACCCCTTTTCCGCCTTTTTCAATTTTCCCCCCTTGTAAAACTCCCCTCCACAGAGCCCCCAAAAAAATAATTTTTTGCCCCAAATAGTAATTGTTTCCCCCAAAGGCGTATATAGACCTATTAGGTAGGAAAAAAGGGCCCTTTCCCCCTATTAATTTGGGGAGGTTTGGGCAGGGGGTTATTACCAGGCAGGGCCCCCGTTAAATTTGCCAGGTGGCCAATTTATTAGCCAGGGAGGGCCAGTTATTTTGCCAGGCAGGGGGAGTTATAGCCAGGCAGGGCCCGTTTTTAGCCAGGCAGGGGAGTTTCTAGCAACCCGGGCAAATTACTACCAGGCAGGCCAAATTATTACCAGGAAGGGGAAATTTAAATTTGCACGG